>QVOA01008703.1:0-112589 GCA_014825685.1 Pseudomyrmex cubaensis | reverse complement strand
GGGCGGGTTGTCACACAAGTTCATTCTCGGTCGCAAACTAGTCCGACGCTGTTGGGTGCAACAGCCCGGAGCTGCCGAGCGCAATGTACGTAGACTACGGCGGGGCCAGATAGTGCGCCGCGCAACAAAGTCAGGACTTGGCACGACAGTTCCGAAGCTCGTGCACGGGATGTGTCGTCACTTCGGCCCGGGTGAGCGTCTCCTCTTCCCTCGCACACATGGCGAGGAGGATGAGGAGCTGAATCGGTACACTCGCGGGAACATGTATTATACCACGACGTGTCAATTGTTGGAAACCGGGATGGGGAAAGACCGGAAACTTGCCGGTTCTTCCGTAATCCTGTCCAGGACGTGCGGAAGTTTCCGGGCCGAGGAGTTTCAAGGCCGACGAAAGTTCGCCAATAATGCCCGCCGCGCCGCCTTGTTCAATGCGCGCGTCCCGCGCTTCATATCGCGTTTTCTCCGATGGTCCGCTCCGGGTCAGCCGATGGAGACGAAACGAGGTCGGTTGAGAATCCGACATCGAATATTAAATATCTGTAAAAGAAAAATAACATACAGAACGCACAAACACAGCAGAAATTACAAATATCACAAACAACAATAAAGACAATTGTTTTTGGCGTGAAACTAAAAGATAGAGAGAGTGATAAGAGTCGTGTTGATGAGGCGCTTGGCGATATCTCTTCGCGACGTAAATAAAGTCAACAATTCAGAGATATTCTGGACGCCGCGTCGCCTCATCAGACTTCTCTAACCGCAATTATATCAACGCGCGCTCGCATTTGCGAGCGTATGTGCGCGACCGTCTTGCCGCGGGGCTCCCGGAGTGTGTTAATTAACTTCAATTAAAATTCCTCAAAGTCCCCGTCTCGCTTTTGTACGCCGTCACGACCGAGCCGACATCTTTTCCGCGGGAGTTGGACGAGGCACTCGTCACCGTAAACAAGCCTCACCTGCTTCAACTTCCACCCCAATTTGTATGCAAAACTTGCCGCGTAAGCACGTAACCGTATCAGGGAAGCGCAGTCGGACGACGTTTCTCTTTCCCCGCGCCGCCGATCCGTCGCGACGACACCGCGACGCATCGAAATGTGTCCGCAAAAACAAAAGAACATCGCGAAAATAACACGGCGCTTTTCGAGTCGCGCGCGGTTGCTTATATCGCGAATAACAATCCGACATTCGGATATAGTAGTCACAGATTTGGATTGAGTAATTAATTTAAAAAAACAAACCTCGTCTGAGAAGAAAATAGATATAAATACTCTGAAATAGACATCATTTTTTGTTTGTTATTCTCGTAGGTATTTGCTGCTCGTTTGCTCGGGGAACGAGATTTTAATTTGAAAATACCATCTCGCTCAATGTATTTTGAGATACAAAAAAATATCTAGGAATTTTTATAAAAATTACGAATAGATTTCTATTTGCAGATTTTTTTACAATGTATATCTACGGCTTGTATTAAAAAAAAATTCTGTCAATTATATTGCGGAAAGATCAAAACGCTGTTTGTTGTCGTCTGACGCGACTCTTTCTCTCTCTCTCTCTCTACGCCCGATTGCGTAAAATTGCGCTTTTGATCCTATAAAAGATCGGATTAATATCGAAAACGCAATTTTCGCGTCGCGACGTAGTTTCGGGCGCGTCGCATCGTCGTATAAACCGAAATATGGTTCATTGTCGGATCCTCACCCGATTCTCCGCGGACGCATTGTTAGCGGTAATGCAAGGTAATAGCAAGTGCTTTGACCTCTGACGCTGCCGAAAATTAAGTGACCACAGTCGAACCATTGAAATTTATACCGCGGCGCGCTGACCCAACGGGGAAACGCGCGTTGCTTCCAAAATCTGATTTCGGAGCCAGTAATTTCAACGGTTCGCGAACTCGATAAAAGAGAAAATTACGTTCCTGTGTCGTGCGATAAAGCGTCCGCGCGCGCCCGAGTTTGAAATAGCGTTTTCATCGCAAGGAAATGGCCCGTCGCGTTTTATAATACGTGACATTTAAGCCTTCGGATTCACGAGTGACCGGATCGGTCGCGCCGATATTTATTCGATCAAACTAAATTAATTATTTTTTTCACCGTTCGATATAATATCTAGCCACGGCACATTCTCCGATTCTCTCTTACTCTTTATTTTAACCGAAGTAAATTTTAGTCTTCGCTTCAAATGTGCAAGTCGGTCGAACCGACGACAAAAAGCCGAGAAGGGTACATCTTACAATTAGATGCGCGTCTATGTACATACGTGTGGGATTATCGTGTGCGCAAAAAGCGACGCGCAAGTCGCTAGGGTTAACGAGAGGCTTACGTGGGTCATGTCGAATTGAGAGCCCGCTTGCTTATCAGTACCCGACACCTAGGATTATTGCGAACCCGTGCGCGGCGAGACAGAGGCAGGAAGAGCCGGAAACAACAAAGGGTTCTCATGCACGGAGTCACGCGCCACCCTTCGCTCTCGAGGAATATCCTCGCCGCCGGTAGTTTACGATCCTGTATTTGTTGTCCCGACAAAGTGAAATTCGGGACATTAGATCCCGCGCACGACGTGGAAAACGAGCGGGACACAACGGGAAGAGCGGGGAATTGCGAGCTGGTGGCATACACACACATACACACTCGCGACCGCGAATACCTCCGTGTGAGCAAATACATGCGCGCAATGTCACAATGCGCGCGCGTATATTCGTATCGCTCGTATGTGTGACACACACACGCGCGCTTCGCGAGAGAACGGCTCGGATTTTTATTAGAGTCGCGCAGCGTTCAGCACATTTTTGTCTACGCAAAACATTTTTCTCTCTAACAATCCGCGACAATGAAATATTATCCTCCGCGATACACGCAAAGTGTGCGATACCTACGGTATCGTGTTTTTTTATCGCTTGCACTCCGGCAGCGTCCATCTTCCTGCGAGAGAGGTCGAAGTTTAACGCTTCGGCTGTAAATCATCCGCAAACGAGAGAAACAATATCTTATTTACACATTTGGTCTTTTTTATTTGTATACATATTAGATTAATATTCCTTTAACGCGGGGATCAACAGAGTCATTGAAATATTACCACAATTGAATGTAATAAGAATAATTGAAAACTTGTTTATTTTCTTATATATTTGTAAATTAAACACACAAATGTTCTCTTCTTGTTAGCTTATACTGGAACAAGAAATTTCAATCCGGGAAGAGGAACGAGACGCGATGACAGTCCGTGTATGCATTTATATCTCAAATTACTGGCGCTGCGATTTCGCGTCACTGTCAAAGAGGGATGAGGAATCGATGGGATTATTACGACAAATATTTGTGCGCTCGCCGGCGCGCGATATATCGCGTCGATCATAGTCGTAAAATCCGATCGCGGCGAACATATCCTTTTGTGGCGCTGCCAGCGCGCGCGAGACAGGAGATAAACTGTTAATTATAATTACGTTCTCTGCCAGCGCATAATGATGACTGATTTGTCCGAGGCAAATGCGGCCGCGCAACGGCGATGCTCGCGATATGGAAACGCGCGGTTGACCAATAAATTATGATAAATTATAATAAACGACGGGGAGGTATGTGTGACTTTGACTCGCGAGGCGGAAAATGTTTCATTTTTGCGACGCGACGCGAGATCTCTCTCGTCGGGCGCAAGAATTTCGAATTGCGTGAAATGGCAACGCGAGAAAAATTGCCGCGTTTCTCGACAACAGGGAATTCAAGAGATCTGACACATATTTGTAACAAAATATTCAATAAAACGATCCTTGCTGTTACGACGTTACGTTGAATAAGACCAAGAAAAAAAAAGAGAGCCGCAAAAAACACGTTAATTTCTCCATAGACTATCACGCACACTCGATCAATTATATCGCTCCGCGATTGTTTTTAATTCTGCACAAAGTTTGTTTTGCGCCGTAAATAAAAAATTCAGATAAGTGAAAAATCAATGGACCGGATATAAAAATATTTGTTTATATATCCGTGGCGATATGAAAAAAATTTCATCCGAGAGAGAGTTTGCCGAACACAAACGTACGGAGATACGTCATCGCGTGTAAACGTGTGTGCGCGCGTGTACGTGTGAATACATACACAGGAGCCTTGGGGGGAGGGTAACGATTTTACGGAATTGCGCCATTTGCGGCTGTAAGTGGTGAGAATCTTGATGGAGGCCAGTCGGATCTGTTGGGGCTCCGATTTGTAAGCTCGCGCATTTATCTCTGAAACACACGGTCTTACCGAAACTGCTTCAATCGAGGACATATCGCGCGACACGTGTGTGTGCTTTAAATTTAAGCTTCGCCGAAATACCCCGGAGCGAATTTCGAGAATATCGCGAAAACTTTGAATTTTAAGAGAATTTTGGATACACGAGAATCTGTGTTACACACGTATATAAAATCTCGCGCGCGCGCGTGTGTGTGGGTGGGTTTTCTATTTCAAGAGAACTTGAACAAAATGATGGTGACCGGGACTGCGCGACTATACGTTCAGTAATCTGCGAGCGGTAATCTCGGCGAAGTTGCGGCGAGATTTTTTGTGTAAACGTGATTTTCAGGTTCCATAGAGAGGGAGATTAGGATAATCATCGCCGTCGCTCGTATGTAGATTACAACGAGGGGGGTAACGTCGGGCGTCGCTTGTGCGCGACCGACGCGGAGCTCCGTTGAAAGTGTCTCGTCGGGTCAAACGAAAAACGAAAGAAGAGGAAGCGAGAAGAAAGAAGAAAAAAATATACAGAGTTCAGGCTTTATCGCGCAATTTATCGTCACGAGTAACCCTCGGCGTTATCGCGGATTGGATTAAAACAGTGATTAGCACGAGAATCGGGCGTGTTAGGCGTGCGTGCCTCCCCCGTGTACCCTTATCAGCGTTGGCCGTACGATAACGATCGGACATTTAGTACCCTCGATAGTGACGCTAATCCGGAGTTACGAAGGAAGGAAGCAGTGGTTGTCAACTGTTATCCCGAACGAGGAACACAGCGGTTTCGTTCGAAGTTGCCCCGTACACGCAATCGGAGGAGAGCATGTAAATGGTAGATTAGGCCCGGGTAGGTGGTCTCCTACTACATGTATAATCGATTGCCGGCCAATGCACGCGGGATGAAGAGTCTTCTTAAATTTAAGTTTGCCACAGCTTAGGTCTGTAGTAATTGCTGGCTTTTTGTTAGCAACCACGAAACATTGTGTTTGATAGTGACAAGTTTTTATTAATTTACGTAAAAGATATGTCATTTTAAATAATAAGATAACGAAGAATAATTTAATTCTAATGAAATTATTCTTCGATTTTTGTTTTTGAATCTAGAAGATTATATAGACGGTTGCTTTTTCACAACGTATCATCTGTCGGGGCTCGTCTTTTCAATGTTCGATTTCTTTGTACAACCGCCGGACTATAAGTGTGATTTATAGAGTGCCTAATTTGATTAAGACGGCGATGGTACGAGTGAGACGTACGTGATTGTGACGACGATGATGTACCGATTCCGTGATGTGCCGCTAATGTTACAAAGGGAGTCCATTTCATTGATCAAGTCCCGAGTGATTTACCTCGTTCTGTCAGGCGAATTTTGTATTTCTTGGGCGCGGTATCTCCGCGCAAAACTTTTCGCGCGGACGTTAGGGTTAAATAATTGTCGTTTATCACGTCGCGGTCTTCAATCCGCTCTTATCGCAAACAGACAGCCCGATACGTATCGGACATTGTGTATTTCACATGTACGTGTCGCACCCGCAGTCACGTTAAGGACGTTAAAGAATGAAATGAGCGCTTAACGACCGATATCTATCTTAGGGTGCAACCCCAGTGAGAATTTGGGAAAGGTAAATACGAATTGAAAAGTAATATCGCAATTGATATGTAATTTATTTAATAACACATAGAGTGCTTCAATAAATTCAAAGCAAATTTTGACAGTAGAGGGTCACGAGGATATTTCCGGACGTGCGTGTCACAAACATTCGACTTTCGGTGACTGCTCCACCGCGTTACTCGGGCCATTCTCTCGACTTGCGCTTGTAATTAATTTTCCTGTCAGCGTAACTTTCTGCGAGATGGAGACAATGCTCATGAAATTCTCGTTTTCGCGACCAAGATCGTGGCGAGATGGCGAGCGAAGTGCGGCGGCCAAGTACATTAAGCCGGCAATTAAAAGCGGCGAAGATAATCGGAAGGCCGTCGTGGGCGAATCAGCGGCGGGGCCTGTTTTCCACGTGCAACGCCAGATTCACGCGGCTCGAGGGGATGCGAGAGGATGGTCGCGCGGAGAAGGTCGTCGGGGTTGGACTCTCGCGTTAATAGGGCCAAGCATTAGGTTATCTCTCTGGGGCTTAGCGGCGGGACCGAGGGTGGTTTACGTTGCTCGTGGATGACGGGGGGTAGGTAGCACCGCCGAGCTCTCGCGATTCGCCCGGACACGCGTATCTCTTTGATATATTGCCCCGAGAAATGCGTTTTTCCACCGTCCCGACTCGTCTCGTGAAACTTTGCCGTTCGCGCTGCTCTCTCGATCTTCTTGTCGTTGTAGATTTTTTCCGAGATCGTGACGTTTTTCCGCACAGAAGAACTGTAATTAGTATCGCGAGTGCAGCAAATAAACGCCATTAATTATATGTTTCAATAAAAGATGCCGATTGTTTCTATATAAAGAGAAGATACATAGTTTTGTAATTTGTTTTTGTAAAATCAAATTTTTCTCTTTTAATTTTCATCATTCTGATTTACTTTTTACTTGTGGAAGACTTCGATTAAATAAAATTGTGCTCGAGGTGTGTTCGAATTCTTTCATAACAGTCGATTTTCAGCGCCAGATACGATTGTGCGATACATTTCATTATATTTCACGCGAGAAGAGTTTTCTTTTATGCGCGACACGCCACGTTACGTTTCCGTTTTCGATCTTTTTTTTTTTTTCAGTACCACCGGTGGAGCGATTCCCGATTAATTTCATGACGGGATTCGTCAAAGGGTCAAAGCCGACCGGAGAGAGGCTCTTCGAAAAAGCCCTCAACAAGATTTTGCACTCCTATGTGCCCATTTTTCATTTCACCACTCGCGCGAGAAATAGCGAGAGACAAGAACGGCGATGTCGATTGATCGAGCAACAACGACACGGACTTTTCGTTTGCAGCGTTATCGAGAAATGGCGGCGCGCGCTCACCGCATCGTTTCCCGATACTGAAGATTCATTCGATTCCCCAATATATCAGACGGCACAAAGTACGGTGCTGTTATTATATGAGGCATGCACAGATGCACGGTTTGATCAGCTTTTCGTTTTGGTCGAAACAACGACGCGACGATTCTTTGCGATCGAAATCTCGTCGCTCTTTTCTTAGGGCGACGCGAAAATGTCCCGCTCCAGGCTTTCTCGCGCGAGAGACATTTCTTATATAATTCCTTCGCTAATACATTTGAAATTCCCGAAATTCCACTGGAGAATTTTGTGTCGAATCTCCGAATTTCGCATATTCAATCTCGCGTTCAACGAAAATCTCTCAGTGCACAAAAGAGAGAGAAAGAGAGAGAGACATTCGCAGTTTTTTCGCCGTCGAAGCGCTGTCACGGAAATGATTCGCGGCGGAACGGAATAAAGAACGTTCGGACGGAAATCATAAAGCGGAGTTGTACGGCGTTTGATATTACCGCGAAGCTGTCCGTCCAACGACGGTCCAAGATATATTTTGATTTTGCTCTTTTCTTCTGTCTGTCCGGTGGGACAAGCGCAACATTCGTGTCACGTGCATATTTCACGGAGCAAATGGCTTTCGGACAACAATGGCGGATATTGGTGGGACGGACGGAAGGGGAGAGATATCTGTATATACATCGTTTTCCACGCGCAAGACGACTGGGGAATATCGAAAGATTTTCCACGAACGAAACGAGAACGAAAAGGGAGAAAACTGGAAGTCTCTCGTGAACGCGCAGCCATTAGCTTGTCAATATTATACTACCGGCTGAATATCGCTTGGAAATGACGTAACATTGTTCGCAACAAATTGTCGTTGGCAATTCTCGATTAATAGGCTCGATGGAGCTCGGTGCGCGATTGCATTGTTTTCATCGGCCATCAATTACAAATGGCGGTTTGCCGCGGCGCGATATTTCCGCGATCGTTTTGTGTGTCGCGGAGAATCGAGATTTCGCGAAATCGAAAAACGCTCGAAATCGCCGAGCGTGTTTGTTCGCTCGTCGCGAATATTTCTTTCATCTCCTCTTGGTTTTGTTCAAACTTGATGAAACACCGCGTTTTTCTTTTTACGTGACATCAAAGTAATTAAAAAAACTAACGCCGAGCAACGTGTTACACACGTACAACTTACGCATTCTCTTACGTCGCATATATTTCGGCGTTGAGTTGTAAACGATTCGATGATTATTGGAAAAGAGAGCTAGGCGAAGTGGCGCGCACGTATATTTTCTCTAACGCAAATGGAAAAATATAAAAAACGAGAATACGCATCGCCCGCAGTAACCCCGTCCGTTGGTTAGAAAAACTTTTCATCGTAATTTTGATCTCGCAACCACGACTCGTTCGGCTCGCGCGTGTATCCGCGCGTTATTTCATTTACAGCAAGGATGAGCGCGCGCAAAGTTTCTTCGTGTTTTTGACGGGATGAATTTTGCTAAAATTCATCCCGTCCGCACTATTATACAACATGAGCTATACTATACCATGGCATATAGTCGGTTTTAAAATAATGCATCCTTACCGATCGAAACTTTTTGAACGCGAGTAGCAAACACGTTATTGTAATAAAACATTTTAATTAAACTTGTTCTTTTGGAAACTTGTTTTTAAAAACTTAACACACGGATTACGCAAAGCAAAATATATGCACGTGACATACTTCGTACGCCAATAATTCTGTGAGACAGTATTGTACATGAAGAAATCAATGCAAATATAATTTTGGTTGCGAGTTAATTTGTTGAATTAGGAGCGCGCCTGTCGAACAGCAAGTGCTCAACATTTCCAACAAATAATGATAATGGAGAGACGTAAAAAGTTCTCGACGTATTGAGCACGATCTAATTTGATTGGCAAATGACGTTCTTAGCTTCGAACCTTCATTCAAAGTCTTCGTCTTCTCGGACGACTTTTAATCTCCAATTACATCATTCTTGTCGCAAATAGCAAATCGTCGTTAATTCTATTTCAATTATCCGTATTTTGTTCTCGTGATTGAACGGTACTGTATTTTCCGTCAATATTTAATTGCATTACGTGTCAAAACGTTGCATAAAGACTATAAAGCCCAGTTAAATGTTCGCGTTAAAGAAAGATCGACACGAATTTGCTCGAAGCATCTAAAATAGGCGAGAAGAAATGTAGCAAAGCCCAGAGACACACGGCCTGTATGTATACGGCCCACGAGAGTGCGAAAATGTACGAGTCGGATCGGAGAAGACGTCCGGTGCGAGAGAGGCCTGCTTTTAAGAAACTGCCCTCGCGGGAAAGATTCTTGCCGGATCGTCAGAAAGTTTTGGCGCGATTTAAATCTTCGCGAGTGGAGCACCTGAGAAGAGATTCGAGATCCTCCGTAAAGATATCGGCCCGAAAGACGTCGGACGTAAGTCCGCGTAGCGCGTACGAAGCACCTCGTAAGGTGCTTTTACAATCTATAAAGTCGGCGTTTGACGAGAGGCCGAGTTTTTCCATCGTCTCAATACGAGAAATCTTTCTTTCTTTCTCTCTCTTTCTCTTTCTCGAGAACGAAAGCGGAGCCACAATATACGGTCTCGATATTGCCGCAGATGTATGTGTGTGTATATAATATTCATATATATATATATATATATATAAAGAAAACATTCTCACACTAAAAACATCAACCATTACGGTTCTTCCATTTACATGAAATTTAAATACCCCGCGTATATTTACACGGGTGCAAATCAAGTGGATAAATTTGCATTTATATGACCTGTATTCAAATTCATATCCGGGCATTATAAAGTATTTTGAAGACAGATTCTCGAAGTTTAAAGCCCATTTTTTCCCCGAATAAAAAGTTCTGAGCCTGAAAAAAAATCAGGAAAAAGCTATATATATTTTAGAACGTTACATGTGCGTTACTTGATATTTTTATATTGCGTCTCACTAAGCTAAATAATTGATCCGTTCAAAACATTCGTGTATTTACAGAAAGTTTTATTTTACATATATGGTATTGGTTTGTAAAAATATAGTTTATACTCCAGTTTGTTGTCCGCGTTGTATAAAAGACTTCCACAGATATCATCAGCGGTTGATTTCCGCAATTGAAATAAAAGTTGAAGCGTAAAGCACACGTTTATTGAGACCGTTTACTGAGAACGTTTATTGGTGAAATGCATTTACGTGCATTTCGCCGATTGAAACTGACCGGTAACGCGGATTGTGTGGCTATGATAAATTCAGACTAAAGCGCGCGCGAAAAGTGCGCGATACCGGCCGTGTGCCGGGGAACACTTTTTTTTTTTTTAATACCGGCGCTCGGATTAATATCGCGTAACCGCGAATCCGCACGCGGATGTTTTGATAATTCGCGAAATGCAAATGCGGCGAGCGCATTCGATGCGATTCCGACAATCGTAACGACATAACCAACGAAGCGGTCGGGCGCACAAACGGAAGGAAGATGCCAAGTATCGGGCGAAATGTAGCAGTTTAAACGCGCGGCAAGAGGATTAAAGGATATTGAGAGGCGCGCGTGGAAATACAAATCGAATGAGCCGAATCGCCTGTTGCGCACGCGAACGCACCATCGCGCGAGCATCCGGCCGGAGGGAGTTGCAGAAATTAAAATCGCTTTGCACGATGTAAACTGGCCGACCGTTTTCCAGGATTTCCACGATCAACAATCTGCGCCGCCCGCGGCCGAATCCGCTCTCTGTTGCATTATGAACATTCCTCGAAATAAAACAACCGTGTCTCATTTTCTCTCTCTTTTTCCTTTCTGTTTTTCGTTTTTTGTTTTTGAATTAGCCGTAGGTGGAATGTCAGAAAGACAGATAAATTGTCGATAGTAGTGCTCTCTAACAAGATACGGATATTTATTTTTGTAGAGAAATTCTATTTCTGCTGCAGTCGTTTTTATCATTATATAACGTTGGGATTATCTCACAACGACTCTATAATAATTACATTATTATATAAAATATATTTTATTATGTTATAGCATAAGAAATATTATTATTATACATATATCTAGTTATAATTAAAAATAATGAGATAATTTAAGAGATGATTATATTAAAACACGCTTTTAACGTGACTATAATTTTATAATGTGTTATATATATCGATATATTGATCTTTATTAAAACAAGTAACTAAAATATATATGTATGTATATGTACACACACACACACACATGTATATGTGTATATAGTTTCAACTAGTTTTGCGACTATATTTCAACAGGGCTCGAGTTCATGTTCGTTATGTCGTTAATAAATCAATTTAAATTGATTTATTAACGACTTTATTTTCCGTTTCTCGGGAGAAAACACCCGAGACGTCAGAAATTGATTCATTCGACATCGAGTAACCCCTTCCGGAGGGAAGAACGACCGCGTCATTCGGTGATTTATACCGGAGGAGAATCGTCGAAATTTATGTCGGAGAAACTCTCGAAGGTGCGCGATTTACCCGCACAGATTTCCCGTAACACTTCTGTATTCGTCACGCATTCAAATTAGATAAGAGCAGTTTTATGTGCGAGTTTGAATTCGCGCGCTGCGAATCTTGATGCTACACACAGTAAATAACATTCTTTGTCTAATCAATTTTCGATTTAATCAATTCTGTCGAAAAACGTAGTTCAACTCGGATCTCCGAAATTCTTACACATGTGTTTTCTTTATATCTTCATAATGTGCACAATAAAATAGGCAAACAAACGAAATATACATTAAAATTTCCTAATAAAAGAGCGAGATACAAATTAAGACAGAGATATTTACCCTTGCGCTACGCAATGAAACGTCGGAAAATTCACGACATACCGTGACGCAGAGAATTTTCTGTTCTTTAAAGAAGATAAATATAATAAAACAGTGCAGTGCAATACATGCGGAAATGCGAGATTAAAAAGGAGCAATTTATTTTCATAAATTGCAGAAGGTTCTCAATCCCCCTTCGTCGAACAAAAAGCGCAAGAAGAATTTTCTATTAGCGCGTGAAACAAGAAGATCCGTTCCGAGATAAAAGACGCAAGAAGAATTTTTGTTATTGCCGGACAAAGCCAGAGCACGTTACAAAGGTATTATACCCGAGAAGGGATCGTATGCAGCGCAATATTCCAATTTGTTTCTTTGTCGCTCCACGCACGTTCGTTTCTGCAACTCTCTTTCTCTCTCTGGAAACACAACGTGCGTTATAGATTATTTAAATAAGTTAGGAAAGAGAAAAATATAGAAAACGAGCTTGAAAGAAAATTTTGCCGTTGGTATTCTTTTTGGCTGCCACTTTTTCCAATTTACAAATTTGTCAACCCTCCGTTTGCGTTTCCCCTCGGGTAAAAGATCTTCGAGGGATAACGTCGTTTCGGGAAAACTCCGGCGTAAAATCGTTCAAGGCTTAACAGCAAACGAGAGGTTTAGAATTTTTTTCCGTTCAATATCTCTGCATATATATATTGTTTTCTTTCTCTGCTCTTGACGCTTACTTCGTCGTGACAACAATTCAGGAGTTAGTTTTCTTTTTCCCTTCTAGTTCTCACTCGCGCGCTCGCGCTCCGTTAGGTATCTGCAGGTAGCGGCAAAATCGTTCTGCCAGTATCGCCGCGCTACTCTTCGCTACAAACGAACTTTCGCCGCTGTAAAAAGTAAACCAGCCGAACGCTCGTAAAAAGTTAAGGAGGTAAGGATTGCGGAGAGTTTTTCAAGGGCAGCACGGTTGGTCGCGCTCGCAGAACACGATGGCGCACGCGAAAGCCGAGTCGCGTCCAGTGGTTTATATCTCCGTCCGAGTTTACGTCTCTTTTATCGTTTTATAATATTTACGCGGACAGAAAAGTATTATATGTTACTACATTAAGTATTAAAAATAATAGGGACCGTTGTGCGGTCTTTTCTCGATATCGTGACTTTATTAAAAGTGGCATCCTGCAATTGCCAGTGGCAATCCTTTTGAATGCCGCATTATCTGCGAACGCGGAAGAGCACCGAGTCATTTTTCTTCCCTACTTATTTTAATTGATCGATTTCCGCGGGTCCGGAAATCACGATGTTAAGTCGTCGGACGAAGGCTCAGACAATTGTCCGTTCGATAATCGATGGCGGTCTCTCTCTCTCTCTCTCTCTTTCTCTCTCTCTCTCTCTTTCTCTGCTCTCAAGGTTCTCTTAACCGTCGATAATTAGGGAGCGACTCGAGAAGGAGAGGGAACACGCGGGAAAGTACCTCGTAATTTTCCGGCCGGACGGAGATGAAACGCGGATCTTTAGCATCCTTTCTGTCTCATAACGATTCTCTCTCGTTCGCCCGGCCCGGCTGTCTAGCGCAAGCGGCGCATTCAAGAGCTTGACTCTCTTTTCGATGCATGACGATATCGACGCGCCTGTTGAAAGGAAGCGAGGTGAAAACGAGAAAGTAGAAGAAAAAAAGGAAGACACAATATTGTCTCTCGAGCTGAATTGATCATTGTAACGAGAAGACACAAAGCGGGTCTTTTTACATAAAAGTAACAAGCGTTTTTGGATTTTTTCCCCATCTGTTTTTCTCTAAAAAGAAGAAAAAACGCGTGTCTTTTTCGTAATGACTCATTCGAATCCACTTCACGGTCGCGCGATCTATCTGAGCTTTTATTAGGAAATTACTTTTGCGTAGCTTTTTGAACGCAAGTGTCTCTTACCTCCGCGTTCCGCGATCCTTCGGCTTTTTCCACTTCTCTCTATTCTCCAAAGGATCTGGATTAGTCTATCTTTTTTTTTTTTGTTGACTTCCTCAAGCCGCTTTTTTCGCTCTTCGCTAGCTCGTATTTCTTCTCACGCCTCGACGGATTCCTGCAATCCTTCGTTGCTCAACAGTATTTCACGTACAACAGTAGTTCACGGGAATTTTGTTCTTTGCGCCTCAAAAGTTGATGGTTTAAGGGAAAGAAGGAAGAACGCGCGTTTAACTTTGACTCTGTAGTGTTCCGTAAATGTGCTCGGCAGCTTTTAAATTACAGTACATACATTTTGGTCTTTAAGGATCGAGTGCCACGCAAAAGACTCGCGTATAAAAGAGAGCTATAAGCAAAAAAAAAAAAACATAAATGGATTTAAAATAAACTTCAAATAAATTTTCGCATTGTTCGAGATATCATAGAAAAAAAATTATCGCTGAAATATCAAGAAGATTAGTTTCTGTTTTCTTTGGAGGAACCAATAAAACACTTTGCTGGCGAAACAAAAATTACAGGCTCGACAAATTTTTTTGCCAAAATTCTTTCCCGCGATAGACAAACCATTCGCTTTTAATAGAAAATATCTGCACTCCCCGAAGTACAAAGCCGAGTACTTGTCGGGAGTCGTCAAATACATATTTGCAGTTTCCCCATTGCGGCAGAGACCGAATCTCATGTCTTATTACAACCCGGTATATTTACCGCGTGACATGGAATTACCGGCGAAAATCGAGGGAATTAATAGTTAAACGGATTCCGGGAGGCCGTCCCGTAATTTTATGCGCGATGTCGTCTCTCTCTCTGCGCGAGCTGTGTGTGTGTGTGTGTGTGCGCGCGCTCGCGTGTACTGCTGAACAATGCGCGCGCGGTACCTTCGCGAGGTTAACGCACATAATGTTGAAACGCGGGTGCAGGTAAAGCCGTATTGTTCCGCCGGTATTATTGGAGCTAAATGCTTCATATTACACACGTATAAGCTAATATACCGGGGCCGCGCCATCGCCCTTACGGGACGCGCGAGACCACTTTTCGTGTCTACACGGTGGGCCCGGTAAATCCCCGGTCTGCGCGTGTTCGCTCCGCGAGGTGTGAAAGGAAGATGGTATCTTCGTAATATATATGTTGAAATTGGCTGCACGTAATATTAAACTTGGAAAGAAATATTCTTCAGTGAAGGAAAAAAAAGGGTTTTACACCGGGTGCAAGTAGTTACAGTCAACGAATAATCAGACACATTCCTGCTTCTACATATTCATGACAATAAAATTCACATTTTTCATCTACGGTCTTGATCGCGATTATTAATCGACACCTCGTTATTTTGTACACACGGTTTTTCAGTCAGTTTACAAGTTAAACAGAAAATTAACATGCAGAATCTGTAAATACTTGGAACAATCGCACTGAAGTCAATGTTACGTTGATCGCAATAAAAAGGTTTTATGTTGACAAAAACGCTAACGTCAATAATTCGAGGGGATCGCTGAGTCATTTATGAAGAATACTCGCGCGAATTGTGACGGGAATCGCTGGGTCAGGCGAGAGAGATCGGGACGGGAAATTGTCCGGGATCGGTGTAAAGGGCGATACCGGTCGTAATTCGGGAGAGGGAGGATGTCGGTAACGGTTTACGACGTTTCGCGCCGCAATCTCGGTGGGCGCGTCCGGTTTTAATGTGAGTGGAGAAAATTTTACAGCACGGCGTCCGCGCGCTGAAACACACCCTCGTGCGACCGACCGTGTCGTTTCCAATAAAACTCCGAGAGACATACATACGTGTATACGCACATCGCGGCGAAGAACGTGCAGATTGAAGCGCCATTCCGTCGACAGTCAAAGCGTTCAGGGGTGTTCAGGGAGAAGAAAAAAAACAGTGTTATTCGCGGCCGCGTTTATCGGCCGTTCGATTAATTACGCGCGCGCGCGATTTATCGCGCCACGGGGTATCGCCGAGATAACCGCGCCCGTTTCTGTTCACTCGATATACGCGAAATCGATTTTTTAACGAGAGAATATCGTGCTATTGATTGCACGATATGTTAATAATTTTTTTTAATTGCATCCAAACGCGAGAAAGATTATTGCGTTACATTAATCAAGATTTTGTTATCAATTTATTCTATCCGTTGTTTTTTTTTTTTTTAATATACTTTACACGTATCCGGGAAATTAGTTTCGAGACACCTGGTGTACAGGTAAGGCAAATGCGAAATTACATATGGATGAGATCTCGGCTTAAAGTCTTAACAAAAGCACTACCCAGTAACAGAATTAAGCGCGGGTAATGCGCTTTGATTAATATATCAACAATCGTGGATTTGTTCGCGGTCTTAACAAATGCTGTGTTATTACCAAGACGCGAAACACAGGTGAGGAACAAGTCCGAAAAATCGATACTCGCTAATTTTATTGCACTGGTAAATTCGCAATAAATAGAAACGGCGCGTTATACAACGGATTTGTATATTTTTATTTTTTATTGTATATTTTTATATTTTCATCAAACTAAAATTTTGACATTATTATACCGTGTCGCGCTACACCCACACTCTATTACAAAAATCCGCGCAAAAACCTTCATTAATCCGAAAAGGGAGAGCTGAAGAGTTTGGAAATTTCCAGCTACGACGCAGCTGCTTATTAGTGAGATGAGGGATCAGACGCCCTTTTCTTTACTGTAATTGTCCTTAAATAAATTCGTAAATCCGTCGCGCTCCGGAAGGCATAATCTCGTGAATAATATATTTTATAATATAAAATATATATATTTTTATATAAAACACTAACAAACCAGTTAGTTTTTTCGCGCGACTGGCGAGCTGATACGGCGCGGAATAATGCAGATTTTATCGACGGCACGTTGTTTGCGGCGAATTGGAAAAAACTGCATCCTTGTTGCCGGCGGCCACCCTTTCTCGCCCGGCGGCGCACTAACTGCTTCGCCGCAGGCAGATGAACCGCGGGCTGTTTCGCCTTTTTTCTCTCCGCTCACCCTTTATTTTTTTTTTCTCTCTCTTTCTCTCTTTTTCTTCCCCTGACGAGAACCGTTCAAGCGATCGCGCGGAAACGCACCGTAATTACTGCTCCACGAAACTGATTAATTATGCGAGGGTGGATCGCGCGCGGAAGAGCTTTTTTCGGTCACGATCGCTTATTCCGTCCGTTTTTCAAACCTCATACCACGCTTGTCTTTTTACCTCGATCTCTCCTCTTGATCTGTTTTATCTGTCTTTTATCTCTGGATGCGTTTTGAGAGTGCTTCTCTTTTTTTTTAACGCACGAAATTAACTTTTGCGTCGAAAAGCTCAATCGATACGTTTGCTGGATATGCAAAGTCGTGCAGGTTTGATGTCGCTTGTTTTACATTGCATTCTAAATTTTTCGGAAAACAAGTAACACATTTACGCGACGAATCTCTTTCGCGCTACGAATGAGTTTAGAGCGAATCAACATGTTACGTTCTTATTCGCTCATCTGTTTTGTTTATTCGAGTGATCGCTCTGTTATACAGAAAATGCAGCATCTCTCTTTTCAACTAGTAAATCACGTTTGAGCGGCTCAAACCCTTTTCATTATTTCTGCAATTTGGCGCTTTCGTAGAGAACGCGAATAAACTTCTGTGATAGAGAGAAGCCGACGTACCGCGTAAGTGCGCATAAAAGAAAAATCCCGGGGATATAGAGATGTCTGAATGCACTACGTGGTTCTGAACATAGTCGCACTACTACCCTTTTTTTTTTCTTTTTTTTGTCTCCATCCCCTGCTGCTTTCGCGCAGTTTCCTTTCGCCGAGCGGGTTTCGGCGTAACCAATTCCACTTTCCTTTCGCCGCGTCTCTCTTACGTTATCCTCTTCCTCTTCGAAGCGCTTTGAAATTTCGTAATTCAGTGGTCTTTCCCTCGCACTTCTCTCTCTTTTCCTCCCCCTCTTTTTCTCGTTCTCTCTCTCTCTCTCTCTCTCTCTCTCTCTTTCTCTTTCTCTCTCTCTCTCTCTCTCTCTCTGTTAAAACGAACTTTCGGACTTGAAAAGCTTTCGCGATGATCGATAAATTCGCATTACGCGTGCTATATCCTTTCTCGGCGCGAAATTCCCACAGCTTAAACACACACACACTCTTCATCAAACTGAGTATTTTTTTTTCCACTACATTGTTATGCGCGATTAACCGGATGTTTATTCTGCCAGCGCGCAGTCTGATGGATTCTCCCTCGATTACGATTTGCCGCTGAAAGTTAATCTAAAATAGCGTCGCTCCAGCGGAAATTCGCTACAACGAACACAATTATTTCTGGAGGTTTAAAACGAAAAAGTTCTAAACACATTTTGGAAAATGTTGTCTCGCACATTCGATAACATACTTTTGATTAATTTTGACTACCAAAAATAACTTTTTACGATTGTATTTGAAACAATTTTCTTTTTCTTTTTTTTTTTTTAAATAAAATTTAACATTTTTTGTAGATTTTTTTCTCGCAGAACTCACTTAAAACAGGGAACTAAAGATATTGAAAGTTTCTCACACTGACGTGCACGATCTCGTGATCGTTTTTGAAAGTTCGAGGAGTAATTGTGTTTGTCCCGCGCTGTTAACCTTCGATCTTTATTAACTGGTTCGCGCACCAACCGAGTTACGTAGATCGAAAGAAAGTTGGTCGGGAAACAACCGAACGTTCGCCGATCGGTAAAACGAACAACGAAACGCACGAGAAAAATCAACGCCTCTCGAGCGAGCTTTTAGTCTTCGAAATCGCACTTAATTGTAACATGAAAAAGACTTTTCTCTAACAGTTAGATTAATGTTATTGATTAATGTTATTTTAAACTTGCACTAAATGTTTAAGTGCCGCAATGGTATGTTTTTTCCATATTTAACAGAATAATAATTTACGTTAATTGATTTTAATACACTGAGTGTATGATACACCATGTGCTTTTTAAAATAAATTTGTAAAATAAATTTCACGGTGCTATTTGTTAATATTATAATATTACTTAATATTTTTTAATATTATATAACAAATAACGCATCTAAGATTGTGTAATTATGTTGCGAAATTAACTTGCCGCAACATAATTACACAATCTTTTGTGCATCTTAAGTAAAAAAACTTTTGCGAGAATATTTTTATCGTTAAGTAATATTTTATCTTTACAAGTAATAAGGCACCTGTATCCGGTCGCTTCATTGTACTTTAGCAGCGTCGGATGAGGTAATCCTTTTAGTGGCAGAAGGAGCGGGCGCCATAAGTCAGATAGCCTGGCACATGGAAGGCGGACGAGCTAAGACGGAGGCTGAGCTGAAGGGTAATAATATGCTTTCCAGCAAAATGGTCCTCCGTTCCGGAAGCGCGGGGAGAAGAAGGGAGAGACACGGGAGGTCGGATTGGCTCTTCTTTTTCTCTTTTTATTTAAGTATTTATTTAACGGCAGCGTCGAGAGAGGGCAAGACGCTGCGTGTCGCAAGAAGAACGAAGGGAAAATAAGAGAGAGAAGCGGATCGGGGAGGGTGGGCGTTGTCACACGAAGGACGTGAAAGTCCTTCCGGTCGAGACGCTGCACGAGCACCGAAGTGCCCTCAGGGGCGTACTGCGGACTCCTGCTGGACACAGAAGGGCCATACTGGGGGTCGTCTAACAGCCGTGTACACACAATGCACGCGCAGCAACCCTCTCTCCGCTTCATCCAAAGCGAAGACCTTGCGCGAACGTGTGTGTTGTGTACAGGGTGTTCCGAAGCTACATCCGCAAACCGCAAGTCGCCCTCGGGCGAGACCGAGAAGAATGGCATCTGTTTCAATGCCGGCTGTCGCTACGGAGTTATTTAGCGCGAGGAATTAAAGGGCTTAGGGAGTGAATGGAGTTTTCCGCGCTAGCAACGAAGCGCACGTATTTCGTATCAATTGGTTCTCGAGTGTGTGATTAGATTTGAAATATATCGCTACGACGTTTGACGGAGAAAACAAATAGACAGCTTTGCCCAAAAAACAATTTCGTTAGAAAAGGTATTGATTCTTTGTCGTAAATAAAACAAAAAAAAACCGCTCAATAGAAATGCTAGCGAGAGGACACCTTGTATACGTTTTCACCTGCAGCAGATGTGTTCCCGGCAATACGGCTGACTGCAGAAAGGGTTTTTCTCCGCTCGCGTTACCACTGCGAAGAGCGAAAACGGCGTGCTTCTGTATAAAAGCATTATCCCGATAAGAATAAAAATGATTCTTATAGTGTTCCTTAACGCAGTCGCGTTAACGTTTATGAATAGCGGAGACGCAATCCAGCCGATCCTAAGACGATTATTCCAAAAGAGACCTTTAACCTAACCTGGAGACGATAACGCTTGCAGCGGGTGGGATGAGAAGCACTGCGCGTCAGTAAATATGTTTGCTAGAAAACAGAACGTTTTACAGCGTTTCTGTATTACACACGTAGTATTGGTAAATTTTTCTTTCACAATCTTCTCGCAAAAACGTTGATTTTAGACTTAACGTTGTTGAAAGACTTCGTGGATTGTTTTTTTTTTTTTTTTTTATAGAAACAATAAGATGTACAGCGAACTGTAGAAGTTCTTGCTAACAGAATGTTTCGTTTAAAAATTAAATCCGAGAGTCAACATGGCGAAGGAACGCGCGGACGATTCTTCGTCTTGTTTACGTTGCGAAAGAGGGAAAAAGGGATGAGACAGCGATGTGCAATGGCAAAATATAACGGCGCGACCTGTTTTCGAATAGTATACGATTCGAGGGAGATAATGGCGTAAGTCCGAGCGTGTATTTATGTTGATAAAGCCGGATCGGCGGACGTGATAGAGCTAGAAATGAGGGGAAAGAATTCCTCTCGTAATTCCGCACACACGTGCTTTATCACGTGTCTCTGCGGTAACTTCGGAAAGGGGACGTCGGATACAGCGTCCGGGATTGGATTGTGAAATTTCCGATTGCCTTTTGCCCATCGCCCCATTTTTTTTTACGAAGCATGGAATAGTTTCGGCGAGAGAGCAGTTAATTGTTTTCGAAGGCGTCGCGTCGGAATGTTGTCTTCGATGTTTTTACTAACATGCGACTGAATAAAATAGAAACTCGTTCAGTTATTTTTTTTTTTTTATTGCAAGGATTTATCTTTGACGAAATTTCACTGTTTTTAAATCTAATTATTAAACTACTTAATTTTTTCGATAATTAAAAAGTTCTGAGAAAATATAGCGAGGTTATATAATTGATCTTTAGATTTTTCGAAGATACGAAATAAATAAAAGGTCAGGAAGAGACAGAGAAAGAGAGAGAGAGAGAGAGAGGAAGAGCACATAGAAATAAAGAGATTGATCGCGTTTGAAGTTACGCCGTATCTCGTAGCTTTCTTTTTATTATCAATTCAAGCAGCGTACCGTTTGTGTTGTCTGTCCTCGTACGCTTTAGCGTTAGTGTCGTTACAGGTGCGCGTGTTCTTGCGCAGCTGGGAGCTCGTTTATGCACCTGAAACTGCGAGGCAACCCTTTTCAACCGTCCTGCCACCTCTCTCTTCTCGCTACCCCGTCTCGTAATCCTAACGTTTGATTGCACCCATTACGGCTGAAGCACCTAATACGTAACTTTCGAGACTAGCGCGATAGGTCGGCTGCACCAGCCGGTTAAAATCGATTTCACTTGCTCTCCGACCAACCCTCCTCTTGTCGCTTTTGTTTCACCTTTCTCTTCATCTCGCTCTCTCATTCTCTATCTCTCATGTTTCCCATACGTGCCGCAATGCCGAAAACGCGCAATAACAAATAGAAATTCTCAGACAGACATTTTGCTTTTATATGTCATTTCATAAATTTGAGAGGATTTTTCAATAATTGCGAAATATATATCTTTTTAAATTTCGAGAGATCTCCAAACAGACAGACGTCACATATTTCGAAGGAAATATACGAGTGTGTGTTGGAAGATAAAAAATTTATTTTATTTAGCGGGATATAGTTTTTCTCAGATGTGATAAAATAATTATCAGTGTATTGCGTTAGCGTCTCGGGTTACAGAGAGAAACTCTTTTTGCGTTATTTTGACCACGTTAATCCTTCTTTCTGCAAATTCTCTTCTCTTTCATTACGAGTTCTCATCTTTTTCGTCTTCCTTCTCTATGGCAGCTTTCTTCACTTCGTTTACCTTTGCTACGTCCGGTCTCGTCACGGTTCGCTGACCGACCGAGTGAGAGAGAAAGAGGAAGAAACGAGAAGGGCGGGATTCACCGCCGAGGTCGGACGGGAAGAAGGGCCGAGTTCTGTCTGCGGGTCGACATTAAACATTCAAAGGGACGGCAAAAAAGAAGACGCATTTGCATGTCGCGCACTGCGACTGTGGGCTCCCGCGGGGGTGAAAAAAAAAAAACATAAATAATTCAAAAGTTTTTACGGGACCGTCGAGAGTCGGTCGCCCAAAGGGTGGCGCAACGGCGGCGGCGGCGGCGAAATTCGCGACAACAGCGGGCGATTTGGGTGCGATAGGGTAGAGGAGACTGATCGCGGATCAGTCGTGACGTGCCAAACGGCGGAACAAACGGTCGAAAAATGATGGCCGCTCCGAGGCCGCTTCATAAAGTCGATAACGTTTTTCGATGTAGGACAGATTCTGTGACGACGGAATATCGTCGAAAATTGTTTATAAAATAACTCTTGACGGATACGTCCACTTTTTCGCGTGCGCGTCGCGCGCGCGATCTTCAAATAAAATCATGTTCCACACAATAAACGTTTACACATCGTAGTTGTCACGCGACGCTCGCACATTTTCCAACGATGAAAATTATCGCGCGTGTCGTGTCGCTCAATCGCGTGATGCATAGTTCGTTCGTTTTGTTTTTTTTTTTTTTAATTCGAAATTTAGAAATTTCTATTTGAATGCTACATAAAGGTTTTCATTTAAATCCTGGCTGTGAGGAGAGTTGCATGAAAATTCATTCAACGGACAGGACAGTTGTGCATCCACTGCGGATCGCAATATATTTATTTATTTCCTTCCGCCGCCATTACGCTCGGAGAAAGAGAGAGAGAGAGAGAGAGAGAGAGAGAGAGAGAGAGAGAGAGAGAATCGAAGCCATCGGAATATTGGAATCGTCGGCACGGCGCGACTATGTTGCCGGGAATATCGATCCTTGGCTAGATAGCTTACAGCCAAACTCTTAGCTGGACAAATCAGCTTTTCCCCCAGCAAATTGCTGATATGTACAACACACGAACCTACTTTCGGTCTCGATTTGCGCCTAAAAATTGCCGCGTGCGCGCGCGCCACCGAGCGGAATCATTCGCTCGTATTATTCGATTGCGCGCACAGAATCGAATATTCGCAACCGCGGCTTGTAAATATTTTTGCAGCACGCAGCTTTATTTATTTATCTTTTCATCGAGACTTTAAAAAAAAAAAAAAAAAAAAAAAAACTACACGAAAGATCTCAAAGAGCGAGCGTAGTTTTACACTAGAAATTAAGAGTCGTTTCTAACTTCCGATGACGAATTTATATATGCATCGCGGCGTAGAGAGAGAGTTTCAAAGAGAAATTTTTACTCTTGCCGAAACTTAACGCATATATTGACACACAAAGTTGAAGACCGGAAAGCCGTGTGCGCGAGATCGTAGAATTCTCCTTCGAGCGTCGAGAAGAAAAATTCATTCCGAATTTATCAAAGTGCGCGCGTGCGCACTATGACTTCTGTGAAATTAGACTCGCGCTGCGGATACACGCTGTGTGTACACAAGGAAATTGAAGTAAGTAAAGTTAAGCGCCTTGGGTAATTTAATTTGTTTCTTTTGAATATTCCTTGATACTACTCGCGCCAAGCTCGATCTCTTCCTTCGCCTTCTTTCGCGCGCCGCGTCGAACTTGGCGAAAACTTTGACCGCGCGCGCACGACTCAATATTAATCTTGCTGCTACATACTTTCTCTCATAACAACCGGTCGAAAAAACAGCCTTTGCGCCGTCTAATTACGCGATTTTACCCCGCGAGGCAAAAAATTCTTTCGCCGAGCTCGTATCTCGTCGTGTATAGGAGCTCTTCGTATACGCGCGGAATCAGAGTAAGAGCGCAATCGAAATCGAGCCCGCGATCGAACACGCGACGAGCGTAACATCGTCGCGCAGGCAATATCGCTCTGGGGCATATAACGCGGAGAGGCTTCCAAAACTCGTCATCTCCGCTCGATGTTCTCGCATATATCCCATCGTGACGCGCGGTAACAGCTCTGGAGATAGCTCTGGAATTTTTTGGAAAATGACGGATCCGTTTTGAACAACGACATTTTCCACTCGCTCACTGATCAATCTCTCTCTCGGTCTTTTTATTTAGAATTTTAACGATCGCGACATTTGCGATGTCTCACAAAAAAAAAAAAAAAAAAAAAAAAAACATACGACTACATTCAATTTAATCAGAAAAATATTTTGAAGTATTACGTCGATGTGGTTTTTGTAGCAACAGCCGTTGTGTAATGATGCCGATCGATCCGGAACCGATACACATCTTATATATAGACCCTCCATCTTCTACAGCCACTATAGTCATGAATGTCCCGGCATCGAATGGCTGCGCATACCGAGATGGAATTATTAGTCGGCGGGATGTGCCGCGCGCAATTTCGGAATATCTTCCGGCGGCGCGTCCGAATGGTCGGACAACCGAGTATAGTTGTCGGGGAATCACGGGGAGAGAGCACCGGGGGTTCTATCCGGGAAGGTTATAACGGCGCTTCATTAAGCAAAATAGTTTCATACGGCGATCGAGGCGCGCGTCGGTATTCGACGAGAGAGAGAGAGAGAGAGAGAGAGAGAGAGAGAGAGAGGAGAGAGAGTTTGAACGGAGGAGGAGGAGAAGGATGAGGAGGACGAAACCGAGTGCATAGACGACCGAGAGAATAGAGCCCCGGCTTGCGCGTTTGCTAATCCGGCAGCTCGCAGCCCGGAATTGTTTCCGGTTGCAACTAGGCGTTTGCCCGCGACAATAATCACCGCCATTCGACGCGCGAAACGCCGGATAGGAAACATTCGTTGCGCGCGACAACGGCCGCGGATGGCAAAAAGCGAGAGCGGCGGATTAATTCCGCGCTCTCTCGCGACTTCTCTCCGGATATTCCGTTCTCGCTGCACGATTTGAATGCGATCGTTCGCGGTTATACGGCAATCCGGCAACGCTATTTGTTAAATCCTTAAACGCTATTTTGTTAGATCTTTAACAAAATAAATTAATTTTTTATGGAATATTAAAAATTGAGATCGCGTCGATACACAATATTTTTGTTGCAATAGTGCGTAGTACTACTATACTAAGTAGCGTTTTGAGCAGGAATAAGATTTGTCTATGCGAACATCATAATATCGCATATCGATATATATATCGCATATCGATATATATCGCATATCAATATATCGATCTTTTTTTTGTTTCTAATTGCCGATTGTTCTAAAATCTGAGTGTTCCGTCCAATATTAGAACGCAAGAGACGCAAAGTATGAAACTTGTTTCGTTAAAAGAGAAATGTTTAGATAGTATTAGAGTCAGAGGAAGACTCCAGTAATATTTTTTCGATTTGCACGTGTCATTGATAATGTTTTTAACAAACAGAGACAGTTCAGATTTTATATAAGAAATATTATGAGCATAGTAAATTTAATTTTTTCTCTCTTTATGTTCTCTTAATATAATTATACCTCGTTAACCTCTGCTTTGCTTGTTGGCATAATTAATTATATCCGGACAATATCCCCTTCGTAAATAACGTTCCTTATTATCTTTTCTCTGTTGTTTTCTTCGTAATTCTTCTATACTACCTTCCACTTCATTAACTCACAACGGTGCATCCTTTAAAACGAAGTTTTCTTTCTAGTTCTCGCGAACTTCGCCTGCATTATCTGTATTTTGATATTGTCCTAACCGGGTGCCCCGCAGTCGAGCCCGATGCATTTATGTAACTCCGAGGCGACATGCAATTATCGTTCTTTTAGAAAGTTACGGTACATGCTCAGACGCGAGTCGCCGCCCAAGACATTTAACGACCGACAATCAGGATTCAGGGGGCAAGGGATGCCACCGCGGCTTCTCGCCTGCTCTGCTTCCCCCGGTTCGTCTATTTTCCCAGGTCGGCTTCTCTCTCTCTCTTTTTCTCTCGCTCGTCGCGCCCTTTATAATTCTTCGCGAAACATTTTTCTCCTCCCACCTATTTTCATCTCCCGCACTCGTCCCCCTCATTCTCGACGCCCATCCCATCGTCGTTTGCATAAAGTGAGCTATCCGCGCTTTTAATATACGCAAATGAAGTTACGCGCCGGAACTAATCATATTTGCATGCGGAACAGCAATCTCCTTTGAGTTCTTGTCATACTTATTACTCCAGTTTAGTCGCTAGAGAAAATTTTATGACGAACCGCGTTTCTATACAGACGAGCCGGCGATTGATGGCCGTTATTCGGAAGGAGAGACGCGTCAGCTCTTCTTCTTCTTCGCTTAAAACTCTATTTTCCTCTTTTGACGCGTCAGCTCGTCTGTGCTAGCGAGATTAACGCGCGATTTAGACGCGCCGTAATTGCAATATTTGTCTCACTTTGTATTTTTATGCGAATTAATACAATGACAGTACAGTAAAATCATGAAACAGGTCGTTCGTCGAACTATTCTCGGAGAAAATCGAGCGCAAATAACTGTCTCTTAGGATTCGAGAGAGTGATCATAATTAGTTACATTCGGATTTGTCTTTCCGGTTATTTTCTTTCAACTATGGATTTTCCATTCTCCGTGTAAGTTTTCCCCGCGGGTCGTGAATCTCGGCGACAATTAAAACTTTGTTCGATTAAAGTTACATCGTAACACAGACTCGTTCATTAAGGATTAACGACGTCGGCCGTCTCGGATGCAATATGACAATGTGAAGCAAACGTCGTCGTCGTCGTCGTCGTCGTCGCAGCCGGCGGGTTTGCGAAACACTCGTCTCTTTCTCTCTCTGTCTCTCGAGGAAGTCCGCAACTGAACCCGAAGAGACGTTGTATTCTTGTCGGTATTCCCGCGGAAACTTCCGGAAACGCGACGTTTGTCGTTCCTCCGCAATCGCGTTTAATTAATTATCGATCGATTCGCCATGGGCGTTCAATCGTGAATACCTGTCCCGTCGTACTGACAATGAGAACGGAACCGGTATTATATGACTGTAATCGAAAGACGCAGTTCACAATATAATGTGATTTATCGATTCGGCGTGATGGATT
This sequence comes from Pseudomyrmex cubaensis, assembly GCA_014825685.1. Lineage (NCBI taxonomy): Eukaryota > Metazoa > Arthropoda > Insecta > Hymenoptera > Formicidae > Pseudomyrmex > Pseudomyrmex cubaensis. The sequence continues at coordinate 85,489 of QVOA01008703.1, read as the reverse complement.
TAACGGCGGGACGCTGTTTCACTGGCCTATTCAATAAATTAAAATCGGAATTCTATTAACCGTTAACTATACGTGTATGTGTGTGTGTGTATTAAATTTGCGATCCGAAATAGTTTTCTAGAAAATGCAGCGTGTCACAGTATCGCAAAACACGAGAGCGATGGAGTTTTTACGACAAAAGTGGCCGTCGCGTAATTTTACATCGTGAGCGTATATCACGCGCGCATGATATTGCGACAGAAAGTTTGAAAGTAATATACAGAGAGGGAGAGAGCGCGTGTGTGTTATTTGGAGAACATACAACATATAGTGTATGTATAGAAGGTCGCTTATGGTTATATAAAATTAAATGTACAGAATTAGATGTACGCGAGAAGAGTTGACGGAGAATAATTACAATGAAAATATTAGCATATGAACTATTTTGCATGAAGTCATTTGGTACTACAATAACAGTTGCGTGACTACCACATATGTGTGTGTGTGTGTGTGTCACGCGTATTATATTATTTTAGCGTTATAAATTAAATGCTCGATGATGTGAAAAATATCAGAAATGTGAGAATAACGTGACGTGGAGGAGAAAAAAATCGCATGAAAATTTGCAACAATTTCGATGAAAGAGTCAAATCTCGCGAGAAACGAAGGAATGGGTTTATCAGACCGCGATCAATTTTATACGAAAAGAAACTGTTTGCTCAGACGTCTCGCCGTCGACGTTCCGTTCATTGTGTTTAGGCAACTTCAATTTTCCGGGAACTCCGGCCGATGCATTCGACGGGCCGCATTATCATTGACTGCGATGCAGCCGCATTTCGGTCACGCACGATCGAGTATTATCGTCATCATTGGCTATAGCGGCCATTCGTGAGCTACCGAGCATGCGGAGGGTAATCGCAGTCTGGAGGAGCGCTTACAGAATATTGCTGCCCTGAATATCGTATCGGGAGAGAGAGATACACGTATCGATAACGAGTCCGGGATAAATACGCATGCGTGCTTCTAGAATCCGCTAGTGGAAAAGATTAGAAGATTCGGAAGCACCGACGCTAACCGTCGAATACTAATTAACATTTTCTCGTCTTTCTCACACCTTTCTTGCAACTTTAATAAATCGAATAATTTACTACATCGATATAGCGAAAAATAATCGCGGAATTTAAATTGTTTGTCAAAAATCTGTTTGCTTAAAATGTAATTTTGATTAGAAAAACTTACAAACACTTTTTACCACCTCTTTAACACCTTTTAAAAATCTATCTACTAATCTATCTATTAATCTATTTACTAATCTTTACTAACAATCGTTTCCTTTTCTCTCTTTGCTTCCAGGTCTAGCTCGCCTGTGTACTAACACCCCGTCACTAACAACAAAATGCATCCCTAATTACCTCCCTTCGCGCGATTAATCACGATCGCCGCTAATTCGTCGTCAGCAAAATCGTACGTCCGCGGATCGTAGCGCGGCCACGTTCCGGAGCGATCATGCGAATCTCCGAAAATGCGCAGAACCAGCAGCAACGGCCTCAAGCTCGACCTGACGGAGAACACGCCAGGTAGCTCGTTGTCGCGGCTGCCGAATCTGGTCGAGCATGCGGAGACCTGCCAGGCGCTGTCCGCCGGCACCGGTGAGAATTTGAGCAGCAAGTTGCCTAACGTGGTCGAGGGCTCGATGGACTATGGTAGCGAGCGCAGGTCCTCCCGTTACCTGGAGTACCAAGAGGTCAAGTCGTATCAGGAAGCCCAGTCGTCGGCGGCGCCGGTCTACGATGGGGCCTACCACGATCAGTCGAGGGGATACCGGAACTACGAGCGAAAGGGAGGCGTCGGCTTCGACCGGGAGAACCTCGACAGATTTGACAACCGGATCTATCCGGAAGATAGCGGGCTGAGATACGCCGAGCGTCGCGTGGATCAGCGAACTTATCAGGAATCGGACTTGGACGCGCCTTACGATCGGACCGACGCGCAGAAGCTCAGCCGAGCCTATCCCGAGCTGCAGGATTCTAGCAGGAGATACTCGCGCGATCTCACCGACTACGAGTACGCGTCGCGATACGCCGAGGAAACGCTGAAGCTCGAACCTAAAAAGGATCATTATCATCACCCGGGCAAGATTTACGAGTCGACCGCCTCCAAGGGTTACGAGTCGGGCGTGAAGACTCACGATTCCACTTACGATCTCGGCAATTGCTCGACGCAGCAAGAGCCGCCGGTCAGACAGTATGAAAGCAAATATCACTCGGTCAGCAAGATGTACGGCACCTTGCCCAGGTACGAGAGCAGCAAATCTTATGAGCCCACGTACGATTCCCGGCTCGCCTTCGAGCCCAAGTACGACGAGCAGTCGTACGAGAGCGCCGGCAAGAGCTACGAGTCCAAGTACGAGCTGACGAGCTCGAAGAGCTACGAGAGATCCAAGTACGAGAGCACGTCGTCGTCCAGATACCAGGACAAGTCCTACGATCAGACGCTGAAGATCGGCGAGTTGAGTTCGTCATCCGCGGGCGCGTACGTCAGGAAGCATCAGGATCAGGAGGAGACCAGCGCGGAGAAGATGAACGGATACAGGAAGAATAATTTTGAGGCTTACGGTGTCTATTCGGATCCCGAGGACGATCATGGTTTTTTGCCGGAGAAAAAGACGCCTCAGTACACTTACAAAGGAGTCGTGGTGAACGCCAGCGGCGAATCCGCGGTGGTCGATCAGAAACGGTCGAAGGACAGCAGGCAGACCGAGGTTATCAGAGGTCCTTGGTGCCGGCCGACCATACTGCTGCTCCTGCTGGTGCTTCTAGTCGTTATCTTCGTTCTCGTCGCCGGGATATTGTTGTATCTCAATTGTGAGTTCGCTTTCAGTGTTTATTACCTCACGAAGTTTCTTTCGTAAGTTTTTATTTTTTTACGTTTGATTTGAAACGAATGTTTTTCGCGCGCGAATGGTAATTTCTTTGTTCCGTTAATAAAGACATGCCGTTTGTTCTTGTATACAAAATGTGTCCTAGATACCGAGCGCTTCCCCTCGAGCACAGACTCTCTCGAGTAAATACGTACACGATTTATATTCTTTTCTCAAGGACGAGAGTCTCGCTGTTTTCTAAATTTCTCTTAAGCTCTTACATGCAAATATAAAAATTAAAGTTTACTCAAAAAAAAAAAAAACAAAAAAAAAAAAGAAATTAACTTCTGTGTGTCGTACAGCGAATGTCTCTTTAAATTTACAAAAGTAAAGTCTGAAGTGAAGTCTTCCGTTTCTCTGAATACAAAAAAGAAAAAAATATATCTCAACCCTCAAGACATCCTGCAAGTTTTAATATTCCTTTCTTCTCGCGAATGGTTTATTTGTCTCTCTCTCTCGGCGCATTCGGTATATTGCGCTCTGCTGCACATTTTATTGTCGCGTCGCAGCGTTCGTGAGCCGACTCGGCGATCACAGTCACAGGGAGCGATTTACTTAATGAGCATCCGATACCAATTATTTACGGGGAGTCCGCGCGTTTGCAATAGTAATGGCCATATAGCGCAACAACACAGACGACGACGACGACGACGACGACGACGACGACGACTGCGACGATGTCGGCAACGACGACGACGACGACGGTGACACGTGCCGACGATACGTTAAGCCGAAACGGTTACTGTCTCCGCGGTAGTTTTATGTGTCGAATTTGACATGCCGGGCACGTAGAGACTTGCCACTAGCGAAACTGTTCGGTCGGAATTACAATGCGCGACCGGGTCGAACGGAGGAAGGCGGAGAAAACCGTAGATAGGTTTAAGGAAACTAGGTGGAAAAAGAATGACGGACCGTCCGTCGGACGGACCAATCCGTTTTCGTTTCATGCGCGATCGTGTTTGTCGAGAGGGTGACCGGCGACAGAATGACGGAACGCGAAGTCGCACCGCATACTCGCTCTCGCCGGGCAAGAAGCCACGGCAATATTATATGGTACGAAATACAGAGAGATGAGAATCTCACGTTTCCCCCGCGCGTATACGGTACGGAGAACGCGACTTTAGATTTTAAAACTTTTCTTCTCGCACTCACCGACTTTTTGTTAATAATACATTGACAATATTGCGCCAGAGAGAAAGGTTTCGATAATTAACTAGCAATTTCACGTGCAAATATAGAAAAAAAAAGGATACGCGAGTGCGCGCACACAGTGAGTAAATCTACTATTTTCACTTGGTTCGCGTGGAGCGAGTCTAATCGAATAACTTCTTCGATTCGCACGAAGAATCCCGAGCGCCAAAGTGGATTCGCTAATGGATTCCGTTGAAAAGTTTCAGATAGAAAATGTGCGGAAGGGGGTGAGGATGTCAACATTTGCGCGACGGACAGTTTTAGGTGCGGCAACATTCGCGAACAAAAAAATGAAGTACCCCGCGCATCGTGTGAAATATTGCGTTACACACCACGCGGTGTGGAAAAAAACGTGTGCTGAAGTACTTTTCTGCTTACGCGGTTATAAACATGGTCAAGCCCTATATCAAAACCAGGACCTTTCCCCGCAGATAAGCTTGTTACCGGATAGCGCGGGATCATAACAGTTTACAGCCCTCGCTATTGCAGTCGCGCCGCTGTCTCTCGTAGTTTGCATGGATGTTTTATTTCCAATTATTTCAGTGGGTTATAACCTCGGCAAAGTGAATACAGTGTTTTGTTTCGTTTTTTTTTTTTTTGTACGTTTAAAATCGTACACGCCACATACCGCACATGTCGTCGATGTTTTGTGAAACATGACGTGAAAAAAATGGCGAAAAACAATTACGCGTTCTCTGCGAATATCACGTTTGACTTTTTGCCTTTTCAAAGAATACATTTTTCTTTTCTCTATAAAAAGATTTATTGTCCGTTTCCTTTACGGTTCACGGATCGCATATTACACATATGAGAAAGAAGAGAAGATACACTCTATCCTGTAACGACATTCTAAAGGAGCGCGTATCGTCCGATAAAAATTTATTCTTCCCTCTTGCGTACACGGCACATTTTCAGGAAGCGAAAAGAGAGACGAGGAAAATGGATGTATAGAACAGGAGAAAAAGCAAGTGACTTCTTATTTGTGTTTATTTATGCAAAATCAACTTGCGGTGGATCTATCAAAAATGACGTGAAAATTATTATATTTATTTTATTTTGTTTTTTAATTCAACAAGAGACCATTTTTACGAGTAATTCCACAAAGAGACTTTGCAAAAGAAGCTCAAACATCATCATATTTCTTTCTCTCAAGATTCTCGCGCAAAATCTACATCTCTCGCGAGTATCTCTCAGCGAAGGTAGATTACATTAACAATCTCCGTTCGCCCTTCTTTCGAACATTTTTCCGGATCTCCGCCTCTGTTTTTCACGGCGTTTATGAGACAATGGCGGGGGCGTTTAGGAGCTTCCGTCGCGTTCGCAAAGAATATAAACCGTCTCATTGCGCGATCGGGCGGACCAAGTCATCTGCGAGAAACGAGTTTCTCTCCCGTGCACGCTCCGATCGTATTTACAGTCGCGGGAAAAACGGTCCGCGCGCGATCGTATTTACAGTCAAGCGGAAAGGCAGAGTCTCCGTACATTATTATTACTCCGAGGCGAGTATAATAAAACTAAGCTGCCGCGTCTCACGATCGCGCCCGCACTTCTTTTTCTTTCTCTCTCTCTCCCTCTTTCAAGTATCGAGCGTATAATATTCGATATAGGTGCTACACATTTTTGCACGGTTTATGGAATGTTGCCGTTGTATTTTACGTTATAGTGGACTTTATGCCCGCAACGTTTTTGCCGTCGTTTTTCATTTTTCCGCTTTACTCGCGGGACTCCATTAGCAAGGGACCTAGAGATGAAAGCGATCTCTTTAGCAAAGAGAACTTTCAGTGAGCTTTCAGCGGTTACCGTCTATTGCATTATCTTGTGATTAATTAAATAAAAGCATCATACTTGCAATAAATACACATTCTCAGACAATATGTAATATTGCGTTAGAAAAGCGCCCGACGAAAAGATTGATATAAGAGCGCGGTTTGTTTAAAATTTGTTTGAGGAGCTGACAAGCGCCGATCCGGGTTTCAGAGAGACGAGAGAGAGAGAGAGCACGACAAACTCTTTTTCGCAAATCATCGTGACTCGCCATCGCGCAAGCCACTTTTTCCTGTCAATGTCTGCTTTTCCGGGCGACAGCGACGGGATCGACATTTCACCCGCAATGGCACGACAATAGCATCGGCTCCCGTGCTTCGGGGCCGAAGAGAATCTTCGAGTGCATAGTTGCATACAGGGTGTCCGTTTGTCGGATGTCACCGGCAGTTATCCTGCTTATCAAAATGCCCTTTAAACGATTTGTGAGGTCTGTCCGATAAAAAAATTCAATAAACAACACGTGCGACACTTTTAAGTTGCTGAGAAGAGAAAGAGATTATGGAATAATTTATGTTATTCCGCGGGAAACGTTGTTCAATTATTGAAAAATTCTGAAATTATTGAAGAATTTTAAGTTGATCTGTTTATAAATTAAAATTGATATCTTCATCAAAAGATAATAAAAAATCTCTGATCAAATTTAATTTCAATCAATTCAAAATCCATCTTAAGTAGTTCGAAGATCAGAATTTCATCACGTCTTCGAAATTTGTAGCTTTTCGTATTGAACGCAACATCAAGTCTATCGACGCAATCTCGTCGTTCCTGCGGCACAGCCGGCAGCACGCGGTCGAAGATACACCCGCCAATTGCATCCGGCGGCGCCGAGACACCCTGTACAGGACCACCCAAGTCGCTCTCTCTCCTCCGTGTATTCCGCGCGGCTGCGTTCGACGGCGGTTGCCGCACCAGGGCGTTCGAGCGATTCGGGTTTATTTTCGGGTCAAGTTTTCGCCCGGCCGCTTCGCAATCAGCCGGCGCATTGTCCCGCGGACAATACATTCACCACGACGGAATCTCGGCGCGCGTAGGAATCCCGGTGCTATATAACGTCCGAGGCGAGTGAGGAAGCGGTTTGTCGACCCTCGTGTTTTCGACGGAATTTTCGGAAATTCGATTTGGATGCCGACGCGGCGCGCGACGTTCGCAACACGCGGGTCCCGCGTTTCATCCGAGTTAATTGGCGAATTGCGAATTGATCTTTCTCCCGTATCTCTCTTGTCGAATCGTTCGTTTCACAAAGAGACGGGGAATTAAAAACAATTTCGCGTTCCAAGTATTTTTCTTTTTTTCTTTCGCAAGGCGAGTTCTCGTCTCTTCGAGATTTCTCGAGCGATCTGTACGTGACAGACGACGCGCTCCGTCGCGTCGTTCCGGAACACACTATATACGCGTCGTCACGAACATGCAGTGCGACGGTGGCTTTGGCGCAGGATCAGACTTTAGTATGTAAGGCACGTGTCCGCATCTGCCTTTATGAGAGCTTCCCGCGATTCCGCCATTTCGTCCTCATTCTGAAGCAAGCTTGCTGCTCGCGCGCGACGCCGATGCGGAAGGCGGGCTCCGGGGTTTCGGGATTAAGGGCGTCGCCGATCATATTAAGGCCGGAGATATCTCGCCCGCCGTTCTCCTTATCCGACGTCGTACGACCCCCATAAACCCCCCCGGTCGGGTTTGTTCCACATAAATTACAGGAACTGCCGGCTTCTGGATATATATAGATAGATATATATACCCGCCGCCGCGGGCGTGCGCGCGTGCACGCGGTGTGTATCTATGTTGATGCAAATGTCGCGAGGGTCGTCAACCCGTTCGCGAGCCCCCGCTCGGAGAATATGACGGAGCCGGATATTCCGTATAAAATATATATCGAACACGTTGCCGAATCGAATTCCGATCACGATTTTTACAATTTTGAATTAACGCCAGAATTTCGAATGTGAAAAAAAATTTGACAGTTTTATTTTTTTTTCCTCTTACTTCCTCTCACTTTCTCTTTCGCTCTCTCTCTTTCTGTGGTTGCGCGCAATCCTTTTTCCGGAAAGGAACGGAAGGAAATACGCGTGTTTTTCACGCACGCGTAAGTCGACGAATAAATTATGGGATCCCCAAGAGCGGAGCAATATGTGTCTGAGATTCGAAATTAGAGGTACGCTCTCTCCGCGTTTCTTATCGCGTGCGCTTCAAATCAGATTGTGCCACTCGCAACTCGACTCACTTCTCTCTCTCAACATTGTTAACCCGATACATACTTCTATGTCTAAGCCAACGCGCGTATAAACCGCTCTTCATCCAATCCTCGAGATAATCGCGTTACATGACGCATTCGCATGCAACTGCACAAACATAAAGATCTTCTCATAAGATTCTCATTCAACTGTTTGATCACTGCTCACGGAAAATAGATGAATCGTTTTCGCGAATCCATCGACTTGCTCTTCATTTGCGACAGACAGCACAGTTCGAATGTTTGAACACCCTCGCGGCACTCTTTTATTTGCGGCATTTCTTATTCGCGTCTCGTGAGAAGTAAAGAGATTCGACTGCGCACAGAGGAGAAGCACGTGTGTGAGAAACCGCGTGATGATGTTATATTAAATAATAATAATTTAAAATACATCGCGACGACGGAGATATTTTAAAAAGAATTATCAGTGTGCTTTCCTAGTCACTGCTGTACTACGCGCGTGCTTTGCCGCGCTCGCGGAATGACGCTTGTAAAATTGGCGAAATTGCGTTGCGGCTGCAAAATTTGTTAGGTTGCGCGCGATAACCGTTGGAAATTACGAGGCGAAACTTGCACCCTTTTAACTGATACAAACCAAATTCACCGACGAGATAAATTCTCAGGCTGTAAAAGCGCTGTGAGCAACGGGAGTTTGTATGCCGGAGGATTTGGAGCGATTTACCACCCTGCAAAGAGCCGGCGCGTTTGTTTCATGCGATTTCACATTACATTATTACGCGAAAGGGAGAGAGAGAAAATAGAGAGGGAGAGAGAGAGAGACGGAGGATGTCGTCCACAAGAGAACCTAATGAAATAGAAAGTTCAGCATTACGCGGAACGTCGTATTCATCACAGCGTAACATCTTGCTTCGTGCGCTGCACTAAATTGGAGAAGCAGCATCGTGGGGCAGCAGAGTAGATTTTACGTAAATTATTTTATATAGATTCTCTGTTTTATGTAAATAATATTTACATGTAGAGAACGATCTGAGAAATTCTTTCTTTCTTGGATTGGAAATTAATCGAATTATCGACTTATCTAATTTCGATGGCAAAGTATTTTTTTTTTTTTTTTTTTTTTTTTATACATTGCGAAACGCTTTCGCCGAATTAAGATACACACGTCTGAATTCTAAGCAATTGTCGTCTTCGAGATATCGCGCGACGTCGTATCGAACAATCGCGGAATCTCACGAGAATTCTCTTCCCCGGTTTCGCTGACGGCGTTCCTGCGCATTCAAATCCGATGCCCGAAAACTTTTACGGAGGAAAAGAAACTAATCGAAGTATCAAGTTGATTTAAGCGCGAGAGCCGGTTGTACCGCTCTCTCCGAGGCGGAGAAGAGCTCCGCCCGTGGCAAGTTCGATCCTTCTTCTTCTTCCCTTCCGTGGAACTCGTCCAATCCTTTCGCGAGAGAGCTCGTCTCGAATTAACTCTCCGTCGGGATTGTCGAACGAGCAACTTCGCAAGTGCCCCCCGGAAACCGGGCACAATGGCGCGCTTCTGCATTTCCGGCGTTCGTTTCCTCGATCGTAAGGGAGAGAAAGTCGACCGTCCGCCGTTCCACCCGTTCTTGCTCGCGGCGGTTCCGAGATTTCCGAGGACGAAGATGAACAGCGCGGCGAGAGCAGAGCGCGCTTGTGCGGATTGTAAAAGGTCGAGCCGCGCCAATCGCTCGCGATTGGGATTGTTCGCGAGTTACCGAGTCAAGATTAATGTTAACTTTTCCGTCGAGTTAATAAGTCCGCCACCTATAAATTCCACCGATTCCGCTGTCTCTCTCATTCCGTCTTTCTCTCACTTCACCGCGTTTCGTTTCTACGTGTTTCCTCCGCTCTTCGTCTCTCTTTATCTGTCTTTTCTTCTGTCCATGTCTAGATCCTTTTCACCGGCGCTCCATTACGGACATTTACTTCCTCTCCTCTCCCCCGTCCCATCAGCTTTTCACGCCGTCCTGAACCTTCCTCACGCTTCCTGAAACTCGAAAACTTTCGCGGTGAGAAAAAGCGCCGCGCGTATCAGCGCGGGCCTTCGGTAAGAAGCTCCTCCGTTTTCTCTCTCTCTCTCTCTCGCGTCCTTTCCAGGGATCGTTCCCTGCAGGAATCCGCGGCGCGCTTCTTGTCGCGATTACTTACGCCAAATAGTTTCCCTATTACGGTCCTCTCGCGTCGGCATTTACTCGAGCGTTGTGTTTTATTCGCGTTAAAAGGATCGGGAGTGAGAGAGAGAGAGAGAGAGAGAGAGAGAGAGAGAGAGAGAGAGAGAGAGAGAGAGAGAGAGAGAGAGAGAGAGAGAGAGAAAGATAGTGTCGCAAAACCGCTAATACGGATTGCTTCACTTCGCAATCCGAATCGATAACTCAAACTGTTTGTGTATATTGTGGATTTCGAAACAAAAAAAAAAACAACATATTAATAACGTGTGCAAAAATGAAACTTCATAGATTTACAATTCTATTTCTCCACGCAGAAAGCGTGGTACTGCCCGACACTCTTCTCGGAATCTATTGATTTACACCTTGCGCATAAATGAAAGCAGAGCAACTCTGTTGCAAGACAAATGCGTGACAAAGACCGAGAAAATTTAATTTTAACCGAGACGAAAGAGAGGCGCCCGGTTTCCCAGGGCGGAAAACGCGCGACACGGTCAGCTTTTACAGGCTCCGACGAGCGAAAAGAGCGCGGAAGCCGAGGGTCGCCAAGGACGCGACTCCTTCGGAAAGCCCTGTCGGGCGAGCTGACGTTTAATTTAATAAAACCGTCGCGGCTTTTTTTTACTGTTACCTTTTTCTCTCTTGCGCGCACGATTTTAAGGGAGGGATAAGAACGCTTTTCTGCTCCATTTCTCCCGGTCGTCTCTCTCTCTCTCTCCGCCGTGTAAAATTTCTTCGGAAAAAGTGCGCGAAACTAGCCCGGGCGCGCCTTGTTAAGAACGTCAAACTTACGGTCGGGAGTTCGTCGGAACTTTGTAATTTTCAGGACGCGCGCGTTGATTGACATTTCGCTCTCGCGCGCTTGCGTTTTTGCGCCTTCTCGGTCCGTCGTTGTCGAACAATCCGAGAAGAGACGTTCGATATCTCTAATGAAAAACGATGCCGTCTTTAGTCAATTAAATCGGTATAATATGCAGATTTTATAAAATTACAAGAAATGTTAATTACAGATATAATATTTAGGTCCGGTGAATTATACGCTTCACTGACGTGATTGAAGCGTTTGTTAAAGTAGAATAATAAAAGTTGTGAATGAATTTTACACAAAATGGTGTTGTCAATCTAGTTATCGTCGCACTCGTTGTATATATAAATTATTATTAATGCCGCTCGTGGGATTATATTGTTGAATTCTTGATAAGACAAGAGGGATTACAAAATGAAAATAAAACGATATTTTCTCTGAAATATTCAATTCATTCATTCGTAATTAAACGTTCTTGGCTGGGAATTTGTACATTTAAATGGTTCAACGTTACGATCTTTTGTTAGTTTTTTAAATATACATTGTCACGTTCATGTGAAATTGCAATTATTTCTATAATCGCCTAGGATTACTCTTACTTATTTGTTTTAGTTATATATGTCAAATAATAATTATAAAGACCAATTAGTGCTAATTAGTTCATTATTATTATTAATATTGTTTTTTGCATATATTCTAGAATAAATTTCATTTTTGCTTTCCGTAACTTTAATTATTATAATTTTGCAAAAGAAAAAATCGAACGTGCAGCTCGGAAAATTTTTTCCCAATGTATGTAACTGATGTATGATTATGCGACCATTAAGTTTCAGCTGCCTGCTACCTGTCTACAGCGGAGGTAGATCGATCGCTCGGTCGCGTGACATTAATTCATTATTGCAACAGAAATTCACGGCTGCTCGAATGAAGACGGTGCTATCGAATAACGTCGAAAGAAATTAATGTTGTAAACCGGCCCGCGCGATATTTTCGCATCGTAAATTACATTCTTACATTAATATTCCGCGCACGCGCGCGCGAGAGAGAGAAAGAGAGAAAAAAAGAAAAAACGCAACGAAAATGTTTTCTACTTAACGCCCGGCTTCTTACCCGAGCTTGATATATCGTCGCTCGTTTTATCGACGATTTTTCTCGTTGTGTAATTATCCGTTAACCCATTTCACGGTGCCTTAAGTCCCACTTTCGTCATCGGCTTCCTCTTCCTTCTCCGCGTCCGAATTTTTCGTCCGATAAACCTGAAAATTTACACTTGTCGATCAGTCGAATGTAAAACTTGTTGTCATGCGCTGAGAAATTTATTGGATTTTACACATGTCAATGAAAAAGTTTCGGAAAATAGAAGCGTCGACGTTTGTCGATCAACACACGAAGAAATTCGTGAAACGCGGAAAAACCGTCGAGTTGCGAAACTGTTTGCGCCAGTTTCCGGTGCCGGTCGTTTTATAGGAAGTGACGAGTTTTGTGCAAGTATTTTCGCGTTTATTTCAAATATTCGGCTTTCGTTTTACGTGACGATATGTTTTGCGAAATTAAAAATAAAACAATCGGATAATTTAAAGACTCGATGTTACCGACACTATTCTCTTTTGATAATTAAAACAGACATGTATTACGCACATTTTCAGGTGACACACACGCACTCTCTCACTCACTCTCTCTCTCTCTCTTTAGCATGGCGTTTCAATTATTAGCGACTAACAGCGTCATCGTCAATTGTCGTCATACCCGACAAGACTAATTGTTGACAGCTTAATGGAATTTCCGAGTAGAGACCGCAATCACGCAGTCGAATTTGCACCCCTTTGCACCCCATTTTACGACAAGTCTTGCATTATTGCTGTATCGTCGTTCCGTGTTTCCGAGATTACTCGGTCGAGACGAGAAGTACAATTTTATACGAAAAGAAAGAATAAAGTTTATCGAAGCTTGCGGTGGTACAATGTTAAAAGGGAGGAAGGAAGGAAGGAAGGAAGGAAGAGAGAGAGGGGGGGAAGAAACGTTAATTGCACGCACCTAACATTGAGTAGGTCGGGTAAGAGATTCATTAGCTACTTTACATAAGACTGTAATATTATTTGATAAGGAGGTTTGTTGGAAACTTTTGGAATGAGTGAGGGAAAGTTTCTTTCAAATGAAACAGTTACTTGACAGAGAAAATAAGGCGCGAGAAAGGGAACGGAAGACTACGCACAGCAGAAACTATTTATTTAATGGCAATTAAGTCTACTTGTGTTTACAGCGTGTTAATTTTGCAATTTTTCATTATTCTTAATTAGAAAGATCAAGTGCCGGCAGTGTTTCTCTGCAATTTGAAAGATATCGCGCAAATCTCGTCGACCGAATTGTCACGTGTCGAACATTGCCGGCGTTTCCGCACGTATGTGTGTGTGTTTGCACTCAGTTTGTTGCGCTTTATATCACTTAACGCACGTAACACACTGTTTCGCGTGTCCGTTTCGTAGATTTCCGGCGAAGACGAAGAATCGACACGTCCGGCGTAAGTATATCGCGCACGTGGGCGCAGTTACGTAAGACGTGAGGCACTGGAGAGAAACTTTCTTCATTTTTCGCTCCCGCGATCGCGCGGGGAAGTTCGCTCTGAAATATCGCGGGAATCAATCGCCGGGCGCGAGTGGCCGCGATCGCGGCGTTATTTTCCGCACCTTTTCCGAGAGCCGGAATGAAATGGGTTGGTTTAGCCGAGTCGTCAAACGCGCCGGCAACGTTTATGCTCGTTGTAGTTACTTGAAATGACTTTTTTTTCGAGATCTCGTCGAGCGAGACGTTTCTCGTTTTAATTTCTTTTTGCTTCTTTCTTTACGCCGCCCGTGCGAATTACATCGCGAATGTAATTTAACAATCGATTAAAACAAAAAGAGTTTTGTTACAAAAAGAGTAATTTTATACATATATGTAATTTAAAGAATGTTTGTAATGTTTGTAATTTAAAGAATGTTGTAAAAATGTAACTCGCGCGTAAGCAATTAAAGTACATTCAAATATTAAAAAAAAACGCGATATATATGCGAAATAAATATTTATTAAAAACAAATATTTCATAAAAACTATATTGAAAGAGAGAGAGATCACTCGCGCGCTTGTATCTAAATACGTCACTTCTCGTTTAGAGAAATATCCTGGCATTTATATTGGAAATAACGTTTCATCTGTTTCACGAAGCACCGCGATAAGCAGACTCGCAATCCCCCTAATCCGCGCAACGACGAGCGCAAACAGTTCGATAGATTCGCAGAACGTACAAACACACGAGCAGATCCTCCTCTTCGGCAGTAGATGTTACCAAATCCGCTCAGACTTCCTCGACGATCGATTTTCTATATAACGTGTAACGTGTCCGATGACTTTCGCGCTGCAATTGCAAAATCTTCTTTTCTTCTCTTCCCGTAGAATGATTTTAAATTACATTGTCATTGCGCGCACGTTTACGCCGTGTGCTTGGAATATTTGCACGCGAAATAATGCGAAGATCGTGACGTTTGTAGTCGCGAATTCGACGCGCGCGAGAGATATATTCTCTTCGCGTCGATGTATATTCACAAATATCGACAGTATCGAGTGATCCGACTGGATTCCGATCAAGCTACGACGTTGCGAGAAGAGGCTTAGCGGATTGATCAGACAAGTGTGATCCAATTGATCGGCAACACGGTAGCGGACGTCGTTCTCATAACCGAGGATGCAGAGACGTCACTGACACGCGTTCATTGATCGAGTTGGTTCCGACTACATTGTGTGATAAGCGCGCGCGATCAGGACGCGGCCGTGCATTCTCTGTTCCTGCGTTTGGTAACGTTTCTCTACAAAGGGTGTCCGGGATCTTTAATAATAATCTACAGCGATCGTCGCGTTTGAAGAAACAAAAGAAGTCGCTACGTTGCGACGAATACTATAACGAATATTAATAAGCGCGCGCTTAACACGCGCGTAATATTTTCATTTGCGCGACGCGCATAAATGTCATCTCGGTAAACAGAGATATTTTTATCCGCGTGTACGCGCAATTTACATTTACATCGCGCGACGTCCTGCAATTTTTATGGAGCGACATGCATTTTGCCGGCAAGCGCGATAAAGAGACACTCTTGTTTACGCAAAATAAAGTGCACTTACAGAAAATACGACGCATCCTTATCAGAAAAGTGTTTCCGGAAAGAGAGAGAGAGAGAGAAAGAGAGAAAGGGAGCAAACATCTCCCCGTATTGTTTATCGCCCTGTCGTAGATAAGACAGGGATGTCTGTTTGATACAATATCTTTTTACGGCGGCCGCGCGACCTTTATCGATTTACTGCGCAATACGTATTGCACATATAAAAAGCCGCGCATATCCTTTCGAAACAAACTACCGCCATCGTGTATGATATATTATTGTCATTTGCCGTGTCTGTTAAATAATTTAACACAGAGACAAGCGCGCAACACTCTTTTCCATCTCTCGCGATAGCGCCTATTTAATTTTAATGATACATTTGTCCGTTTTATAGTTCCAATTTATTTGAACAAGAGGCGCGCACTGCGCGCGCTGCATTATTAAAATTTTTACTGCGATCTCTCTTCCGCACGTACGTACTTGCAAAAGTGCACGCAAAAGCAAGTAGATAAAATTTCATGCTTCGTTTATAGCATTATACAGTTCGTACTCCGTATATAATATTTTCTTCGGTACGAGAGCTCTCTCCGCGCGGCGATCCTCATCTACTCAGGCAGGTATATAACATTTTCCGTCCGCGTGTTTCTTTCTTCTCTCCGGGATGAGAAAAACGAACGAAAAGTCCGGAGGTTGCCTCTCGCTGACATTTCCGACACGGAAGTCTCGCGCGCGCGCGTGTGTCGAATGCAAAAAAGGGCTGCGAATGAAGAATAGAGTCTGGGCGCGTCAAGTTTTTTTTTCGCACAGAAAATATTTAGTTTCTGACGTTTATGTTTGCGAAGTATAGTATGTACGAATTACTCGCTCAATCGTTTCGAAACGCGCGCGCGCGCGCGTACGCTATTATGAGTCAAATATTTACGCGCTCGCTTAAATTTAGCCGCGCACAATGCCGCCGTTTATCGGAAATTTATCGCGCGCGCTCGTTAAAGTATTCCGGGTTTTTTGGATTGTAAATATTTCATTCTTTTTTCAAAACTCTTTTACGTACAGCGAGTGAGCATTTCGATACTCCGAGTTACACCCGCGTTAAATTACCACGTGCGTCAAAATGTATCGAAAATGTGTAAGCGTGTACGAAGAAAAAAGAGAAGGAATTTTCTTTCACCTACTTGATTAAAAAAAAAAAGTGCAACGCGTGAGTTACGTTTATTGCACACACGCCTGATAATTCCGTTGTGTAGATTCTAAACCGCACCGTTCTCTGTTTTTTCTCTCTCTCTCTCTCCCTCTCTCTCTCGTTTATTCGCTGTTCCGCAATTTTCCCAACAACGCGCTGTATCGAGCTCCCGAATGCGCATAAAATCGACCCGTGCAATATCTTCCGGACATTGTGTGTGTGCGCGCGCGCTTTCCGTTTCTGCGAAGTTTCCGCGCGCAAATCCGTAACTTGGTCATTTAACATGTTTATTCCACCGCGTTGTTTCCTCTTGTCTCGATGGTTATCCGCCACCGAATCGATATCCGGCGCAGCTTTGGCGCGTCCCGTTGATGTCTATCTCGCGGGGAAACTCTCGAATGTCACGCAAACAGCAACATTAAAATATCACATCTCTACTTCAACAAACTTACGTGTGAGACAGACGCTAAGAAATTTTATGTCCGAACCTAAGAATTAATATAAAAATAATAAGTAGATGATTGTATTGTGTGTGCGATTTTTTTTTCAATTAAATAAATTTTTTCTGCGCTTGAGTTCACGGATATAAATGTGTATCCTATTTGTGAAGTGAATGACAAGATATTTTGCGCGAGACGTCTCGCACGATTCTCTCTCTCTCACACGTGCCGGATTCTTATGTAAATTGCGCGTGACGGTTTTCTTATGCAATTTGCATGAAAGATGCGCATTTCACAAACCAATCGTCTATCCTTCACGTAACGCCGCTATGCGAGCAGCGACATGTGTTTCCCCGCTTGTGCGTCAACCCTGCGGCGCGATATCTCGTATCCGGAAAGGAGAGGAGGAGGAGGGGAGAATATCGGCGCGATATCGGCGTACACAAATTCTCATAGAGTCGACCTGCATACATATCGACGCTTTGGCAGCGCCGCGTGGCTGAAACTGCAACGTCGTGCATGTATGTAGGGAACGTATATGCAATCTTGAGCGATGTTCTGGGCGCTCTTCCGGATGTCCAATTTGGAAATTTATGGGACACCCTACTCTCGCGCTCTTAACACACCGGCCCGCGTCGCGCATTTCAATACGTTTTCCCCACATAACGTGGATCGCTTTGCCACAGAGATATGATTCCCTCCCTCATCGTTGTTGTCACGATATTTTTCAGCAATCCGCGACGAATACGCGTCTCGTAACTTTCATCGAGTTTTTTCCCGTCACCGAGATTTATTTAAATTGATGTCTAAAAGTAACAGTTTTAGCCGAACTGAAAACTTCATAGGAAAGAAATATCTATCAGGTAACTTCTGTATTGTATGCTGTGTATTATTTTGTACACATCTATTATGTCACACACAGATGAAGTATTTAAAAAAAAACGTAAATAAACAACTTTTATTATTTATATCTTTCTCGCGTACTTATTTGTCTATAAAAAATATAATATAAATAATATCACAGACTTTAAAATACGTTTCTCATGTTTGCAATTCAAATGTGTCACTTAAATGAGATAATATTTACGTCACACAATACGAGTCTAATAATTGCGTCGCGATTTAAATTTTAAAAAAAGAATTTCTGAATTTGCATCACACAGAGAATAAATGTCTGAGATTTGAATGCGGGGGACATCTCTGTGTGTTTTGCGAGATGTACATTTGCCACGCATCGCGCGTGGAATGTTGTTTTAGAGCGACTGTGTGATGAGAGCGGAGAATTAATATTCTGCTTTGAGAAATTTCAGTCATTTCCCACATTCATTCCCGACGACACGCACACAATACGTCACTGATCTCGCGCGCGTGCACGCGGCGCTCTCCCGTGTGATGGACGTTCGGCAATCCGTTTTCCCGGGTGTGTCTCCCGAAATACATATATGGAAACTTGTAATTATTTTCCGTGTCATAGGAAACGCGCAGTGCCTCTTCATTAAAGAGTTCTCCGGGAAAGGATAATTAAAAGTTTCACGAGAACAGAGCGCGCAAAACGCGCGATGGGGCGGCCCAAAATATCCCGCTGTTCGTACTTTGCAATTTTGTCGAAACTTTCTCTCTTTCTCTGTGCGCTTTTTTTATATATTTTTTTATTTACGCTGTTAGAAAAGATTCCATTGATACGTAAAAACACACAAACTGAAAAGTTATTTAAACAAAACGTCGAAATGGAGAATGCGTGTGAGCAATTCCGACATGCATACATAGTGTTGTCAGGATTTTTTTTTTTTTTTTTTTTTTTGCGGCTTTTATTTGCAAGCACGAGACAGAAATTTGATAACGCGATATTTCCGCGACAAGAAAATACGCACAGCGTATAGGAAACGATAATGTCTCGTATTACGCCGAGCGCCGAGCATTTCTGGGATGTCGATGTTGCGTTTGTGCTTTCTTAAACGCGCGAGCCGCATAGACGCGCTTTGTACGTTTATGGGTTCCCGTGTCTCGCGAGACTCGTTACGCGACAAGAGCCCGGCGCGTCCCAGACAGAACCGGTAAGAATGGGCACTTAATTAAGGTGGACTTTAATTAAATTAAAGTCTTTAATTAAGTTGCTTCAGTTAAACAAAATAAATCTTATCGCGACACAGGGGGCACTAATATAAATTACTTAATTCCACGTAGGACGATGGTCTCTCTCTCTTTCGTAGCTTGCGCGCGACGCTAATTGTGTCGTTGTAATTAGTTTGCATTTTAAACGGCGAGATATATATATATATACACAGAATACCTTTGTTAGTTTCGTGACGAGAGAATCGCGTTACAACAATACAAATTCATTCTGCTGCCAATACCTGCTTTTTAAGTTGCTTAAGAACGCGCCGGACGTCTCGTTGTACAATTTCATTGCTACTTTGTAACAAGTTGGTGTTGGCATTCGCCAAGTTTCTCCGCGAAATTATTTCCCGCAAAAAAATTACGTTATACGTACCTAACATTCGTAAATAAAATTTCAGTTTTATCATCGAGCTACGAAAATGTGTACGAAAAAAAACGACGAAATCTTGTCGTTATTATCACTTGATTACAAGCAAATTTCAAATTTAAATCCCCGAATTGATTGCGAGATTAAAAAATAATGCGTTCTAAAATGTAACGGTGCTAAAAACGCAATAATGGATTTTCTGTGTCGCAATTGCGATTGGTGATGGCACAAATATTTGTTAAAAACGGAGAAACAGCGAGCTTTTTAATTAACGCGCGTGTGTGTACATATATATTATATAATATATGTATCTATATATATACATATATGTTGTAACTAATTTTACTAATACTAACCCTGTTATCTTTCCAGACGTGTCCTACAAGCCGCGCCATTCGGTTATCGAGGGTGAGTATTTTTACTCATAATACATGTAATGCTAATGGTATGCCAATCTAAATCGAGGGAGAGCTTCTCATTCGTTTGAAGCTCGACAGTTATATATATATATATATATGTAGTAAGGGTTATACATATATATATTATATATATGTGGAGCTTTGTACAAACGCACACTATGATAATATTGATTTTCCAAATATAACGGACAGCGGTGTTAGGTTCGCGTCACAACCGCATGGTCTTTTGGGGTCGATTTATCGGCTGTTTTTCCGCTAATACCGGCATTAAACATTAATTTCGATATGTCGCGCATTTTGAATCGCAAAAAGTACTTCGGTTATCCGCGTGAGAATAACGCGCATAATAAATGATTTGCATTCTGAACTAATGCGCTTGTTTGTAACAACTCGATCGAATCGATTTGCGTGTCGCAAATTTGAATTGCAAACAACACGCGCGCGCGCAAAGAACCAAAATCGCGCGGCGGCTACTTCCGCTTACAGTCCCGATGAAACCGCGCGTTAACTTCGCGCGCGCGCACACGCCGATGTATTAGACGGTCTTTGGGGAGGCGGACCTTCTAACAAAATCACAGATTCAGATAGCGTGACACGCGACGTTTCGGAACGTGCTATTCCGAAGAATAACTCGATAAGGGAATGCGGGCGTTCGGTGGCGATACTGCTTAACTATATACGCGAAACGCGCGACAATCTTTCTCTTGCGTAAACAAATTCGATAGCGAGAAAACGATCGTAATGTGACTCAGACTAAATGTAGTTGCGTAATCAGTCAAAAGAAGGACAACAAATTGTTGTATACGCCGTATATGTGCCAGAAAGTTTTTAATGCGAATTCTTTGAAACTTTTTTTCTTCGTCGCACACATCGTGCGACGAACCTAAAAGTATTAAAAAATCATTTCGAAAGAATGAGCCGTGCGTGCGATATTATACAAAAAGTTTCGTAGTGATGAAAAAAGTCTGCTCCCCGAGACTGTATTCAGGATTTCATGAAAGGGTGTGTTGTCGCTATTTTCAAAATGAGATTCGCGCTTTGTTTGTGCGTGAGATCATTAAAAAAAAAAAAAAAATTCGCAAAAGGCCCAATTTCGAGATATCAAAATTCCGAGATGGCGATCCGACGCTTCCTTTTTTTTTTTTTCTATTCCTTCCCTTCTCTTTTCATACGCGCGGTTATGTACACACGCGTGTATTTGGATAAAATACAAATACAAACAGAGTCCTTAGTAAAACATAACACGCTGTGAAAATTTCTCGCTCGCTCGCGCGCTATCCGAATGTTTCCGTTGGTGCCCGTTTCCCGCGGGCGATGTTACGTACGTGCATCGCGTACGCACGGGATATTGACACAGTCTATTTTGTATTTCCGAGAGAGCCCATCCCTTCTGTTTTCGCCTTATTTTTTCGCATCCATCGCCGCGGTGGAGTAATCCCGACCGACCAAAGTGTGTCCCAACCTCCTTCTCCTCCTTCGGGCGCGTCGTTTTCTAAACACAAAATCGCCTATCGAACGCACTCTCGTCGAGTGTATCTCGACGACCGATACTCTTCGCGATACTATATTTGCGATGCTTAAAAAATATGTCACTCCACTCCACAAACTCCGTCGCACTCGCGGTAGCGCGTAACCCTTTCTTTTCTCTTTTAACTTTTATGATTCAGATCGTTACCCGGTTACGATTCTTGTTACGGTCATTTCGTACCTCGTGTTTACTCTCGTTATCGCGACTGTACTCTCTCATTACCATCGGCCATTCTCTCGTTAACGAGAGATCCGTGACGTCTGTAGAACAAACGTCGGAAATATCACCGTTTTCCACTCTCGTTTTTCCGCATCGTTTGACCAATTTTTGCGAACGAAGTGAGAGAACAAATGAGGATACGTCTCGAGATACGTGCGGGTTACGAATAGATGAAAAAAATCGTTGATTTGTTTTATTTAGCTTATTTAAACGAGGTCTCTCTCAGTCCGACGGTTTTATTTTAATTTAATTTTATAGTTATCTAAAGTTACACTTTACGTCCCGGTAGAAACGAAAAGAAAAACGCCAGTTGAACGAACTGTGATTTTTCACACACGCGCGGGCGCGCGCCACCCTTATCAAAATGTATTGCAATTTCTCTCCTTCTTTACACGGAATCTTAATGGCGGGCGCGCCCGGTGCACGGCCGCGCCACAGAGTTATAAAGTCACCGTATGTACGACGGCTTCTCCATTATCTAATCCGCTTTGGCCATTATATCCAAAGGGAGAAAAAGTGAAAAAATAGAAAACGCTAAGAGAGAAAAAGCGCAAAACGAAACGGAAGAGAGCGGGACGGAGATATGCATAAATTTTCACGAAGATTGAATCGGCCAGCGGATTTCTGCCTTCGATAATTATAGCCATTTGCCGACGGGCGCGTTAATTAATGGTGTCCAGACCGAATTTAAATAACAAACACGAGGGGAGATCCCCGATAGCTCTGGCCTCCTCCTCCTTCCCGGGTTGATGTATTTTGCAGAGAGTTCTTATTACGCGTGGCTTTCGGTGATAATGATGTTTACTATACTACGTATTATATGCGTGGAATTAATTTTTTAAGTTTGCGCGCAAAACGAAATTTCAAATTGATCTTTTTTTTTTTTCAAACGTTCGTCATCGTTGCATTGTACCATTTTGACAAATATCAAATTTACGAAAACTAGATACGACGGACATGCGCGCGACATTGATTTTATCAATACGCATCTGACACATGTAACCCCGAATTGTCGAAAATATTTGACAGCGCAGCTCGAGCTACGAAAAACCGCATAAAGAACCAATCACCGTCGCGATAAAAAAAGTGTAGTAACAAATAACGTCGAAAGAACTCTGATATGTTCGAGTTACACATTTTACATGTTTTAAAAAAAAAAAAAAAAAAAAAATTAAAAACCAAAAGTGGATACAAAGTGTATCCAATTGCGTGTATAGATTCTTATTATTACCGCATATCGCGCGAATGCGGAGATGTTATTCGAGCCATTGAGGTTTCTTTGGTTTTTCCTTGGAGCTTCTTAATTTCCGGACGCTTTGATAATTAGCTTTTAAAAGATTAAATTTTAATTAGGACGAAGATCATTTTCAAGAGAGCATTTAAAAAAATCAACTTCCTTTCCTTAATTACATTTCTGCAGCTTTTATTCGTCAGACCGTTTAACGTGCTTAAACGTGAAAAACACTTTTTCACGTCGAAAGAGTTGCTCGTGAGATGTATAAAACGAGACAGAGAGAGAGAGAGAGAGAGAGAGACGGAAGAAGATGAGATAAATTTCTCCATTGCGGATGCGATTCGATTATGCAATCATTGTCGATCAAATCATCGTCGATTATTGTTTACTACACACACTGGTATACAACGAAACTCAGTAAATTTAATAGCGATTATATTTCCGACAATTGGATCTGTTGGCAAAGTTTGGAAACTCGTATTGCTGCCAATTAACAGCGAGCTAGTTCGCAGCAATCGTTCGCGAAACACGCGTCAATGGATGCTCCTAGACGTGTACAATTAGCGGCGAATATTCAACGCACGCACGTTCACGCGCGCACACATACAACACATGAAAACTCGTATGAAAACTTCTTCAGAGAGATGTTAAATATCCAAACTATTCAAACACGGCGAATTGTGTCGAATAGCACACAACAGAGAATGACACGGTGGATATATATATATATATATTATATACGCGAATGTCGTTTCGGCATTTCATATCGCGAGTGATATTATATGTGTATAAAACTTACGCGCGACGTTGTCTACCGTAGCTGAGAAAAGCGACTGTATACATACATATGTATATACAGCCTTGAAATTGACTATTGCGCTACGTAACGTTGATTACACGTCATGTAATATAACACGCGTTAGTAATGTGTACATATCCGATCTATATTAATGTTGAAATTACCGACAACTCGTATCCCCTGCAATTATAATGTTCATTACCGCGTTCGATGAAGTTATTCGCCGCTGCGCGCGGCGGCGCGGTCCGTTTTGTACGCCAACCTTAACTGCTAGATAAAAAATTCGCGAGCGCGCCTATTTGCTTAACAAAAGAATACAACTTGTCGATTATTTCACGTATCGAAACGATATTTTGTTCGATGTATTTTCTTGTGTAGCGCGTAAAGTTGTTTGATTTCTTAAACATATATGTTTTGCACGTTATCCAAAATTAATGCTCCAGAATTAACACCGAAGTTTCTCATCATATTCAGTCCGATAATGGCGCGAAACCGTTGGCGCGATTAATTTGATCGAATGTATTTAACAGTTACGCGGATTCTACTGTGTTCGCTCGCGTAACCGGAAACACGCGCGTGTGTGCAAGGGACTCTGCAGAGAGAGGAAATACGTTACATATTGTATATAACGCGAAGTTTTGTGCAAACAGACAAGTACACGTGTGTGTGTGTGTGTGTGTGTATGTGCACGCGCGCGGCTACGTGCTCGCATATTACACAAGCTGTGTATGGCTATACGTGCACAAATACACGACGTGACTCTTTTTGCGAAATACGACTGCGTTTGGAAAGAATTGTTTACATTGTGCGAAGCGATCTGCACTAAAGACGATGTCGGTATAATTCAATTTAAAAAAAAGCTAATAATTTCTTTTTTTTTTCAAAACTGACTTTAAATTATATAAAATACAACCGAAAGAAAAAAACAACGCTGCATCCTCCTTTTTTGACAGCGCTATTGACACGTGTAATATCTATTGACACGTTATAAGACAAGTTACTTTCCAGAAAAAGAGCCCGAAAAAGTCGCCAGCAATAGTTTTTCGATTCGCACTTGTACGATAGCGATTTTGTTTTTAATAAACGTTCTCGGATCTTTTTTTTTAATAAATGGTCTCTTTTTTTTAATAATGGATCTTTTTTCGTGGCAAATTGAACATTTATTACATCGTATAACATCTGTTGATGACATCCGGTAATAACGTTACCGCGCGAATATATTTACCTCCAAATTACAATTAGAGCTGTCTCTGTCTCTCTTAACATTCAGCACAGACGAGAATACGGATATTCGCCTTCGGAACGCATCGCGGACGTTCTCGATAATCGTCGTTCGCGTTTGAGAGCCACTGTCTCCCTCCGCAAAGCCAGGCCCTCGCAGGCGGCCGGGTCGATGCGATTCGAAACCGTCGCGGTCTACAGGGATGGAGGACCAGGGTAGAGCTTTCATTCGCTAAAAGGCCACCGAAACGCCATTGTGCTATCTCCCGAGAATATAGACGGGGAGAAACGATACGCGATGGGGGGTTTTGCGTTCTGGCCACTCGATTTACCAGTAACGGCATGACGCCTCGATGTGTACACTCGATGTTGTACGACCGACGTCGAAGTGCCCGGGCCAATCGATTACGTAACAGCCCAGAGAGCCCGGTTATAAAACGAGTCTCGCATGCATATGGCACATACATTCTTAAAAAAACGCTCGTGGAAAATACACGCGCATACACACACACACACACACGCTTTCGAATTCCTCTGATCGGTCGCTGACTATCGATTATTGACAAGGCGGTTGTTTGTTTATTGCCATCTGCAATCTCGTTAATTTATCAACTTCTTTGACACGACAGACACGCACACCAGTGCCGTGTATGTTCTCTCTCCGCACACCGGGAATGATTTATCACGGTTCAAATTGCAATTAGACGATATTATATACGGAACGAATATCCATCGGGATATCATAGTCGAAGTATCGATTAGCAGGTGTACATGCAGATTGGCGTACTGTGTACGCGAGAAAATGTGAAAACGCGGTCGCGCAAGTCAAGTGTGCGAGGGAGGAGAACGCGAGAGAGAGGAACACACAAGCGACCGAAACTTGGTCGAAGGTCAATGGCAAGGAGGTTCTTACCCGACGCTTCCCGCGACCGCCTTTGCTCTTAGCATCGCGTATACGACGCTCTATCCTTGTTTTTCGCGAGAAACTCGCGGGAATTCTCGCGTTTCTCTCTATCGCGGCGCTTTCCGCTCGGCAGCCTTTTATCAGGTATCACGTGTGGTGGCGGTCGCATCCACACGAGTGGCGGTGATAAGGTTACGCCAAGAAATTGCCTGTCTGGAATAAGAGGGACGAACTTTCTCCGCGAACGAGCCGCGCGCGCGTTCTCTTTTCTTCCTTTCTTTTTCTCCACTCTCTTCGCCTTATCCTTCCTTCCGTCTAACAAATCCAAACCGTCCTCATTTCGTTCCCGGTTACCGTTACTCGATTGCTTCCTGTTCCACTTCGAATGCTCGATCTTTCTCGCTCGCTCGATCGATAGATTCGACGTCTTAGCGAAGGCGTCGATCGAAGCGCAAAAGAAAGAGAATATCGTTCGCGCGCGAAGTCACGTGAGAAAGGTGCTCTAGCACGATCGCCACTTTGTCACGGCGGAAAGTAGGTGCCGTTGTGTTACACGGTCTTTTCACACGTTGAATGCCGGGATTGTTGTGCGTTACTTTTCCTCGCATTTTAAGATTTTATCAAACTTCGCGCCAAACGAATAAAATACTTTGATACAGCGCGTCGAAGGAAGAACGAAAGAAATCACTCGCTCGCGACGATTTTAATATCCGAAGATCCGGTTTCTATTGGCGAGATGTTGTTGCACGTTCTATGCTGGGAATAATTACCTGAATTTGAAATAATCGGAGATTGTGTGGATAATGCTGATTAAAATATTCCTCCCTCATGTGTATAATTATTATTAATTTTCGCTGTATATTCTACAAATACTCGATTTGCGAAATTAACGAAATTTACACAAATAAGAAGACAAAAATATTATCTCGCAATTATACTACGCACGTATTGATTATCAATAGTTCGAAATGTATATATAAGAGTGCACATTCTCCGTGAAATACGGTATGTGAAATGTTGTGTTCGGGACTTCTGTTCTCTACCGATATATTACCTCTCTCGATCAGAATTAATCCGCGCGCGATAGACAAACTCGTTAAAGCATCTCAGCTTGCGAGAGAGCGTTGCCTACTACTGCGTATTTCGATATTGCACCCGATATGCGCAACAGAACCTTCCCCCCGCGCGTCAATGCGTAATTACCCAGGGGTAATTATTGCTCGCGCAACAACACTTCGGCCTACTTCCGCGAATCAATGTGTAGTAATAGCGGAGAAGTTGCTGCAGGATTAAAATTACCGTTATTTTAACAAGAAACGTCAGCGAGAAATTTGCATGTTGTGTGCGTAATTATATAGAGCGATGGAGTAAAATGTGTGTTACACGCTCCGCGCGTTACTTTTCGCGTCTGGCAATTAGCTTTCCCCGTGTTGTACAATACAAAAACATGTCTAATAGTATGTTTTCCCGGTCGGTACAGCACAGCCAAGTAGGTACATGTGATTAAAATTTGTTAATTAAAGCAGCTAACGGGGAATTTGTTTTTGTCTCTCTCTCGAGTTTCTCTCAAACGACGAATGGATTCCGCATCGGCGGTCGATCTTTTCTTCGAATTTCATTCTTGCGATAAACGGACAGGTGCGCAAGTAACATAAACATTTTATTGCATTATTGCGTCGCTCTCTCTCTGTGTTTAGATTGCACGGAGCACGGAGCTAATTGACTTTCACCGATAACAGTTTCCCGCGATAGTTTCCCGATACATTCGGAGAACATTCGCGGGATTCGAAGAGAGAGAGAGAAAAAGATTTTGTTTATTAATCGCTATTTATTAAATGGAATCGCTCAATGAGAGTTCTTGGAAAAATTTACGATTGTCTATAACAATCGTACAGAGATTGAGAAAATATAAAAAATAAAATTCTCTGGTTTTCTGGAACAAGTATAAACAGATGTATTATGATGTGTCAATAATATTTGAGATATGAATAAAATTTTTTATTATTGAAAACAGAGACTCAATCGTGTGATATATTTACTTTTACGTTCTTATAACAAATTTATATAGAAATATACACACACACACTCTCTCTCTCTCTCTCTCTCTCTCTCTCTCTCTCTCTCTCTCTCTCTTTTTCTCCCTGATATTCTGCAACCCAATTTCAAGACGAAAGAATAAAATACATTGGGTACCGATAGTACCGGACATCAATACATCTACCGAATGATAATATTTTACGAGACGGGTAACCTGAAAATAGTTCCCATTTTTCCGATATCGGTCTTTTCAGTCCATCACTCTTGCAGGCACAGCAGAGAGCGCTTTGGTTGCGCAACCCAGTTATAAAAAACTAAAAAGCATTGTGGAAAAGTATAAGCTTCCGTAGCTTGGTTGTTGTTTGAAAGAAAGAATTCTCATTATCTGCTTAAGAAAAAAAAAGAACTTAATAATGGAACACAAGGTTCTCTTAAGTCTTAAGAGTACTAATATAATATTCTATTTGCAATAAAGACGCACAAAAAAAAATAGATCTTAGAATTAACTAAAAAAATATTTATTTAGTTGTCTTTGTTCTCCTCTCAATAACTTGTAAGTACAATATGCAATAAATCAATTGTTATAATTCGAGTACCAAAATCTGGGTATTGAAAATAATATTTTGTCTAATCACGTATAAAGATAACTTTATTAGCGTTTTCTATTAGTGTTAATTGAATAATTAAGAACGAAATAAGAAGATGCAGCGTAATTGAGATTTACGTTTTTATGTCGCGAGAGCGGAAGGCGATGTGTCGCCGAGTGTTTTCTGGGTTAAATCCACAACGAAGGGCAGAAATAACGCGACGGGCTGTCGGGTCTCTGAAAGCGCGATAATCGACGCTTCGATGTCCCGTCCGGTCCGTTGCATCGGATATCAGGCGGCACGAAAATGTTAGCGCACCAGCACGGTAACTAAAAAAAAAAAAAAAACGCAGACAGGAACGCTTACATCCGTGGGATCCGCGCACCATCGAAAATCGAGAGCATAAATTAATCAACGGCGCGAACCCCTCCGGACCGACGACCTCGTTTATCGACGTTTTTTTATATTTTTCGTCTTCTCGTAGTTTTTTTCACTAGAAAAATAGATTTTGCTCAAATAAAAAACGCGAAAGGTTCTTTATCGCAATAAGAATTATCGCAGCAGCATTGCACGGTATTTTTACTATAATATTCTTCATTTCATGGTTCTATAATTAAAAAAACAAGTATAGATTTTGATAAATTACCAAACGAGAAATTATTTTAAAGTATCTCACAAAGATTCGAGAGTAAGATGAGACACGCATGTATTTTGTATAGTAAACACAGTCGATACACTCATTGCCGTTTAACTGGATTAAACTTTAATTAATTAAAACTTTTCGTAATGGTTACTTTGACGCCTAACTTTGACGCCAACTACTTAACTATTAATTTTGAGCATTAAATTAATTTCCTCGCTCCAACATATACGCTAAGTACCTCGGCTATATAATTAATTTGACTATATTTACGTCATTTATTGATGTTTAATTGATGTTTTTGGACGCGCTTTGTGCCGGTTTTACATGTAATTTACGTATAATATTATAAAGTTATATTTTAATTAAATTTATGTTGATGCAATTTATATGTGAATTTTGATGTGTATAAATTTTGATGAAAGAATGCATAATTTTGCGCGCGCGTATAAATTTTCCTGTATTTTGCGTTTATACAATTTTCACTGCAGTGGGAACAACAAAATAAATATCGCATTACCTAAAATGAGGTTGTTTTTTTGTGAAGATTCACATGGTCACACCCGAGTTCTCAGAGCACGTTTTACCGCGACGATAACCACGTACGAGGCACCATCGACGGTATACGTCTCCGGCTTTTACCGCGGTCGTTCGTTAAAATCGTCGCGCGTCGAATCCGTCGATAAATCCCGTAACGGCGCGACCTTAAATTAGCGGATTAAAGTCGCATTAACTAAATGCGAGATTGACGTGGTTTCTACGGTTCCATCCCGTCTACGTGTGTGCACGTCTGTGACTGTTACACGTTACGATACATGTGTGTGTGTGAGTGTGTGAATGTGTGCTCCTGTACCAGGACCCCGTGTAACTCTTGCAGCACAGCAGCGTGCTGTGACTGAGACATGGTTCCCCCGGGATAGTCGGTCGAGATTTACAGAGCACCCCTGTATCGCGCTACCGCCGATTTATACACACACATACACACACACACGCACAGACAGACACAGACGCGTACACATTTTCCGACCTCATGGAACGAGATGAGGGTGGTCGTTTCTTTGAAAACGCGAGAGAGAGGAAACCTTAGCGACCTTTAAACCCGCCGCTTAAAAACGATTTTCCATCCGGAGGAAAACCGGGCGACCGAAGTGAAATCGCGGCGTCACGGAGCTCTTTACGTGATCCTTTAACACTCGGACTCTCTCATGCATGAATCATTTTTCTCAACAAGAGAAAATATTTCGAGCCTCTGTGTGAAGGCGCACATTTCGCGACGATGACGACGACGACGACGACTGTACACTCAAACACGAGCAATTCTTTGAACAATTTTCGAATCGACTTTCTTCCGCAGGCACAGGTTCGGACTAAAGATATAATTACACAGAGACTCGAATTTAACAATGAGAACAATAGAAACGGTGGAGTTACGTTTCAAAGCTGTAACAAAGACGCCTGCGTTTTCATTTAATTACGAGCGAGAAAATTTCTTCTGTGAAATTTCAAATTTTAAATGCTGCTATCGAAACAATAAGTTTTTTCTTTTCTTTTTTTTTTTAATATAAAACGCAATATTTGTACTCTCATATCGTGTGCTCTTAATTTATAAGTAATTATAATTTTAATTACAAACAAATAATTGAACAATAAACACACTTCGTCAAAAGGTTACGTAGTTTAATCTGTTAAATGTTAAAATTTAGTGAAAAGAGTCACGTTGCTGTTTCAATTCGTATAGAAAAGTACGGGAGACGCGGTGTTAAGGGTGATACGCGCGCTGAATACATCCCTTGGATTGTCACATTGAATCCTCTATCGTGCCCATAATATCGGCATATAGCTTGCACACGACGAGTCCCTTTGTGTCGACGCGATATCGAGTTCAAGCACAACGTGCTTGCGAGTAAAGGGGAACACTATGACAGCAAGTATTCGTCTACACATTTCCGCGGCTTTCGGCGGTCTCTCTAAGAGATGGAGAGAGAGAGGAGGAGGAGGAGGAGGAGGAGGAGGAGGAGGAGAAAGAGAACGAAGGGAGGGCGAGTTACAAATTGTTTATGAAATGGAATTTCCATAATCCTATCGCGTGTGTGTATATCGCGCCGCTCTGGACAATAAAACTATATACACGCGGTAACGAGCGTCCGGAATTTGAAATATCGATCATCTGGAAAACACATGTTGAACAGTTCGTTAATACATATGCAATTCGCGTTCCAATGATCAAAATAGCATCGATTATACGAGAGAGTATTTAGTGAGATAAATATGCGATATCGGGTCTTTTTTACACAAAATTATGTACCGCCAAAATGACACGCACACGCACACACGCACGATTGTGTCAAATAATTAGGATAATTATTAACGCGATCGAACTTCTGTTGTTATATCTTTGTGTCGCATTTGCTTTATTCGTTCGCAAAATGACGAGTCGAAAATATTATTCTGTTATTTATTGAAAATCAAATGAGATTGATTCGAAAGAGAGAGAGAGAGGAGACTGAATAACGCGCGCTCCGGCGATATCGCACGGTAATATCGTTGCAAAAGTATTTCTCAGCGGGGGAGAAATATATCGCGTTGTATGCAGTTCCGTGAGGGGATCGGTTTCTTACGAGAGACGAAATCGAGCCGGATTGCGGCAATAATGCGCGCAATTGTGACGTCGTTTCTGTGCCGCATCCCTTTCGCCGAGGCTCTCTCCCAGAGATACACAGCCGATTGCGACTCAATACCAGGATGAGCGAAATCCTGATACCGACCTCATATACCTGCCTATCTGACTGCGCGTTCCATGCAACAATGGTGCATTACGTCCGTTTAATCGATGATAAATCACTGACCGATATCCGTGACCGATAACCGGCCGAGACTGCCTTTTGGGAGGGAACAGCAGCGTCGGGTGGAAATATTATCGGACGGCAAAATGATTTATTCTATGTACACATTCGTCGCGCGCGCAGAGGCGTTTCGTTATTAATTTTCAATCTCGCAATCCCGATAATCGGTGCACGCCCGACACAGTTTGCCCCGCATCGCGGCGATTCTTTCGAGAACCCAATGTTCCCGATCGCGTATCATTGAAATATTATATTATTGCAATGCAAAATGTTTCACGAGTATAATCGCGGAGTCTGAACAGCTTTTTTTTTTTTTTTTTTATCTAGCTCGGCGTTGTTTCTGATGCTGCAACGTTAAATTTCGCGTGAGCACCACAGAGTAAAATCGATTGTGTCTTAATCGTTAAAGAACTTGTCTTTCGTTGCAAGCTCTGATATATTAAAAGTATCATTTCGGCGTCAAATTAATAGAAGATCAAGTTTTAAAAGAGGAGGCTTTATTTTAGGTTCTAATTCTATAAAGATATAAGTTCATATAGGCTGAAAGAGCATTAAAAAAGACTTCAATTTTCGACTCGAGTTTAATCATCAAACTTTTTTTTTTTTATTACGCCCGCTGGATTATATTCTACTCGGTTTATTGATTTTATAAATATTTTACACGTGGGTGTGTAAGTAAAACAAAACCGATAGTTAAATTTTTTTCTGTGAGATGCGGCGGAAATAAACGTGAGATAAAGAAAACTAGACAGTGAGAAAAATACGTGCAATCAAATTTCGATGCAGAAAAGGGACATCGCTTCGTTAAAGAATCTCTGCGGCAGATCTCAATCTCACCGGAACACACTCTGTATACACATAGTGTTCCAAATAGCTACCACATACGTGCGCGCGCGCTCGCCATCCCTTTACGGAGAGACTCCATAAAGACTGATTTACGCGCTGGATTTATGAAGACCGTTCGGTTTTCTGGGCAGTATTTCACCGATGGCGGGCCTTTTTTTTAACGCGCGCGGTACCTTCAATCTTTTTTTCTTTTCTCTTTTTTTTCGCTCTACCGAATTCGCCGGCGCCAACCAACCCCTTCCTCCCCCATCGAAATCGCGACGGTCGATGCACCGCGCCGCGCCGATCGTAACAATGCACGTTCAACGCCGCGCCGTATGCCGGCCGTTATGTTTGATAATCGCATAATTCAATCGAACCAGATTTCGCGGTCAGTAACGCTCGCTCGTGCACAACCGCGAATATTTGCACGCAATCGATTGTGGATTTTTTATCGCGACCGGAGAGAGGAACGCGTTTCTCGACGTTGATCTGTCACGGATTTATCGTGTATTTTGTAACTTTATTGTCGCGTCTGTAAAATGATAATAAAAGAGCTATTTGTATGGGCGTTTTCTATTTTCCAAGGTTTTATTCTCGCACTTTTCAGTATTATCCCGTAGTTCAGCTACTTTTAGCTACTTTTCGTTTTCTTGAAAACGTGTTTGAAAGCAAATATGCTTCTCTTTATTTATTTCTCTGTTCTTGCTGTTCTTTTGTTTCGTTCACTTTGTTTTTCTATATTTTTTTTTTTTTTTTTATCCGATCTGCAACGACATTTTGCCGGTCGATTCATCGCTGCACGATTGTAACAATGCGCCGCCGTGACCGCACGTACGCCCGGCCGTTATGTCTGATAATCGCATAATTCAAGCGGGAGTGAATTCGTTCCGCGGCACGGCGATAGTCGCTTTCTCGTTCAGACAAAAAAAGCACTAAAAACCCAAACTGAGATTGGATAAAGTGGATAGCGGTCGGCAAATTTTCTATTGTTCCGCCTCGGTGTCGCCTCGGCGGAACCTAGCGCTCCGTGTCGAATATCGGCGAGTGATTAGCGAAAAAAAAACAGTCGGCTCAGCAAGTCGCCCGAATTTCAATTCGTGTAAAAAATAACCTAACAGCGCATTGTTCTCTCTATTGTGTTACCTTCCGCGGGAAGAAAGAGGAGGGAAAAAAATAATTAAAACTCTAACTATGCAAAAATAATTTTGTAGCAAAAAATGTAAATATAATTGCATTGTTTACGAAAGATGAAAATTAAAATAATTACAAGAAAGATAATTTAAGCGTTCGTTATGGAAATTGAAACATTACGTATTATTAAATATAAAATACACTTTTATTTATTTATTTTTGCGAATCTTTGATTTCTTCTCTAATTTCTACATAAAATAAATTCAATTCAATTCAGTTCAAATTTATTTAATGCTCTCGATAATATAAAAAAATTCTGCGTGACATATATAGAAAATTGGAAATATATTGTTTACTTAATGAACAGATGCACATATTGTGTTTATTGAAATTATTAATTTTATTGTATGATTCAAATTCGAATTTTTGCTCAAATTTGGAAATTTCGTGCTTTTTTCTTAAAAGAAATCGCGTCCCGACGTGACGTTGAAAATTAATACGCAGAGAATTGTCGACGTTCGAGACGGCGTCAGTGGTGAGAATAGACGTGGGTCAGCCCTAAGTGGAACGTATTGAGCGTTAAGTAGCAGTGGAATGCCTCGCGGTGAGGTCAGACCGACCGCATAGTGGCCGACCCATTCTCTTTCTACGATCTTACTCCGGGCTATAACTTACTTAGCGTGAATTGTTCTTCAGTGAACTCCACTCTAACGTGCCGGGAAGGACGTGGAGACGGCGTAAGAAAGGACGGGCTGTCATAATAAGCGACATTCGTCAGCTCCACGGTTCTTCACTCGGTGTAAAAAAGACCTTAGCGATTTTTGTGCAAACACACACACATCTAAAATTCCTCGCCATTTCTCGTTTTCCACGTCAAATAAAGCGTCACTAAAGCAAAACTTAATTTAAAATTAAATATAATTTGTCACTAAGAAAAACTGATTTAAAACGCAACACTGTGTTGCGAAGTTGTTTGAATAGCGCTCGTTTTCTTCTTTTTTACGTTAATTCATATTTAAATCTGTGCAAAAGTATATAAAAATGTTTTTTTTTTATCTTATGTTTATAAAATTATATTATAACATCGACGGAAGTTTTTGTCTGAGATGAGTAATCTCCCTCTTCTGTTTTTCCGGCAATCAGAAAAAAGCAGCCCATATATTTCAGGGTCTTTATCCTTACACATTCGCCATTTCATCCCGCCGATTTTTCGCCGATCCCGGGCGAGGGCTGCACTGCTGTCCGACTTCTGGCCGGAAAATAAACGACGGGAATTACGTCGGGTAGCTCATTTGTGGGGCGATCCCGCGTGCACCGCAAAAAGACGAGAGCTCGAAGCGGAGGAGGAGAAGAAAACTCGGAAAGAGAGAGAGGGATGGTGCGCGATAGGGGAAGGCTAGTGACGAGGTCAGCCACCACGTACTTACAGTCATGTTTCACGGGGATTGGTTAAAATATTTCAAGCCTTTGCATACGCCTGCCGTCGGTGATGTGCAGTCCGGTGGAAAAGCCGGGGGAGAAACACACACCGGGCGGGCAGTGAACATGGAAAGAGGTAACGCGCGCGGAGAGCGGTGGCTTTTACAGACTCGTAGGATTTAACTTCGCAGCGGGAAGAGAGCGGATGCGACCGTGGGGTGGTGGATGTCTGGACGCAAGCCCGGTCTTGTAAAAGGGTCTGCCATCGAGGTATTCGGGAACAGGAGGAGGATAGGGGGGTTTATAGAACGAACCCCGAAAGGACCGGAGCCGACGGTGGCCGGTCTGCGGAGAGAGCGCGAAGAGGAACGAGGCGGTATGGAGTTTGAAAGGGAGTGGACCGCGCGCCATTGGACAAAAACAGAGTGTCGCGACAGAGTGCTCAACTCGGAACAAAGGAACACCGTAGCGGGCCTCGGAGACAAAAGGTTAATCTTTTTTGTAGAATTTAGCGCCACTTCCACCCGGTGCCGCCCTCTCCCCTTTCTCTTCCTCCCCCTCGGGGTAGTTTCGTTCGCCAATCCGCCTCTTACGCGCCAGCCACTCGTGGAAACGAACTACCCTGGATTTATAACAGTTGCGTTACGGCGGAATCGTTTCCTTTTAGCACATTATTCCCGAGCGAGTGGTTAAAGCGAAAATGGAGATTTACATTTTATTTTGTAAATTCTTGTTTGACGGATACGGAGAAACGAACATCGCTCGCGCGAGAGAACAAAGATCGTGCATATCACGTGTGATAACTGTTATTACACGCGGTATAAATAAAATACATACCTGTATTTTTAAAAATTAATGTTACGCCCTTTTGAAAAGAAAAATGCGTGCGATAGATGAAAATTATTACGGGCGTAGGAATCTATACGTTTCGGGATGGTTTTGCTTTTCTGAAAATTTCTCACGTAACACTAGTCTCATTTTAATATCTTTTATGTACCCACCGCGCGCGTACGCGCGTTTTACAAAAGATATACGGATTGAAAAAGAATCTCAACATCTGCTTCAAAAAAAAAGTTCGTGTCCACATTTTCTTCTTTTCCTATACTTCCTTTGTACTCGTTTTCTCTTCTTTTTTTTTTTCTTTTTTTTTGCAAGAACTGAAAAGGTTTCGTATTATCATTCGCGTCGTGCAAGTTCGTAATGTTGCTGCTCTAAAATACCTGCTTTTTAAAACGGAGATACGTTGAGATAAAAGTAACCGAACGCTTCGCAGTTTCGCTCGTTAAAAATTACTACTGGGTCACCGGCGTTAGTTTTCAACCTCCATTTTTTAAAACGATGAAATGTCAGAATAATACGTTGCTGTTGCTGCCACATATGCGTGAGCGCGCATGAAGTAGCGCGTGTCTCTATAAATAATATATAAATTTAAAGATATTTTAAACCGATACGTGTATTATCAGTCTGAAATATCTCAAAAGTTTCCCTCGCTTTTAAAAATACGTCAAAGTTTTTTTTTCGAAAATATGTAACTTTTCGTCATTTTTATCAAAATATATAAAAATAAAACTAATGTGAAATTATATATTACACAGTTACGTCAAGGAGTCAAGTTTTCTTTTTAAAGCGAGCGAGTGTGTGTGTTTGTCATTAAAGCGCATAGATGACGTGAGAGTTGACGCCGAAGCCCCTTCAATCGTCACTGAGATATGTCAGCTTTATGAGGGTAAAATCGTGTAGCCGTGCAGATGGATTGAAATCGGTCAAAGGCTAACAGAGGTGATATTAAAAAAGTATTGTGGAACGCGGGCTCGCGTGGAGTAGCGCGATATCACGCTGGAGCTTTTCCTTTTATTTCCATATGTAGGGACTCTTTTGAGTGTAGACTGTAGGTCACACAGAGGGACATTTCCAAACGAGATCCCTCCGCACTGTCCGATGATTAACTGACCTGCGCGCACGCGCGCGCATACACGTACACACACACACATACACAAACGGTAAGGCGGAATAACGTGTTTTTGTTCGCGTTTATCCCCGGTCCCTCTTGTTTGTCCCGTGCATACGATGCATTATGCATGCTAGATTTTAAAGTAGACGTTGCTTCGCTTTATGACGGCGACACAGTGTAGCG
Organism: Pseudomyrmex cubaensis; assembly: GCA_014825685.1. Classification (NCBI taxonomy): domain Eukaryota; kingdom Metazoa; phylum Arthropoda; class Insecta; order Hymenoptera; family Formicidae; genus Pseudomyrmex; species Pseudomyrmex cubaensis. The sequence goes on along the minus strand of QVOA01008703.1, from coordinate 48,212 downwards.
CTGTAATCAGATAGCACGCGTGAATACGATTAGCTCGTTCTCGACACTGGAACTGCCGACTCGGTGACTCGGCTCGATGCAAATTGAGGTGCTTTAAGTGCGAGCAGAAAGTATATGTGTGTATATATATTTATCGTATATGCATATTGTTATTTTTTATATATACGCACGTAACTCTTTTTCAGAATCTCACACAAACCATTGACACGAATTCAGTTGGAACAAAAACGCACATTTCCCTGTTTGAAAAACAATATTTGCTCGATTTTCCGATTTTACGCGTGATACAAAATCTATTTCATCACGATAGATTTCACAATCTTTGTTTCGCGAACAATGCGGCACATTGTTTTGAAAATTGCTATTAATTTCACAAACATTGGAAAAAAAGAATCCTCTTATTATTCTCGACGTTATTTAACGTCAAAAAAAAGGGTCTTCTATGTCTCGTTTCGCTCGAATTTTTATTTGTTGTAAAATAATTTTTTTTATAATTGTTTTTTTTTTTTTTTAATCACGGCTGTTATACCGGCCCCGTTCGCAATATCAATTATCGTTTAGCGGCGTAATCGCCGCGCCGCGCGGTTGTGTCATTTGGTCAAACTATACTAATTCCAAAGTTAAAGCAAGTTAACGGCAAAGTTTCCCGAGCGGGCCGCGGCACGCGCCGCCTCTCCTACATATATTAGACTTTATAATGTTGAACGGCGAGGTCTTACGTATGTTAATGCACGTTAAGCCTGATACGGCATAACCGCGAGCCGGCTGCATTCGCCGGCTGCGGTGCAATTTGCATAGACCGACGAACAACGAGCAATCGTGAGCGCGCGCGATCTTGTATATCGATAGCGCTCGTCGTCACGCGCTCGATCGAGCATTCTCATCGATCTCTTCGCGCGCGCGCGCGCGCGTTTCTGTTTTTCTTAATGGCGAAGTTCAACGATCGATTAAACCGTGTCGTCAATTTGCATTCGCAAATACGAATTTATACACGGGAGAAGATACTCGTCGAACAACGCCAATTCACGCAACACAGCTCAGAAGGTTGAATTAATCAACGCGAAGTGTTGTGGCGGGGGTATAGAGGTGCATAGACACGCGATGCGAGTGCATACGGTGTTCTATCAATGTAATTGCTTCGCTTAATCTCCTTTGTGAGAAGCACTCCAGAAACAGCACCGCACGACAGAATATTGTCGGGATTTGTCATCATCGATTTTCCCCGCCATTTCGCTCCGTCGTCGTGGTCCTTTGTTGTTTATACGTGTATTCACGTCGATTTTACCGTCGTTGTCGTCGTTTTTGCGCGCTTTATCGCGCGTTATCGCGGGAATTAATTTCGTTTGTCGAGCAACGCGAGAGACAGAGAGAGACAGACTTTATACTCTCGCATTGTCTGTAAACGCTGCGGGGGAGGAGAAAGCTGCTTTATCTTATCTCACGAACGGGATCAAACTTCGTGTCCGGGTTTCGACTTAGCCTTCGACGGTTCTTGATTACCATTAGCATCTGGCGAGGGAAGGATCCGAGTCTCGAAAGCTCGTTGTCTTGTAACGAGCTGTATCTCCGCGTCCTAATGGGTCCAGATGTAGTTACGTTTGTGGCCGGCTTAAACTACTTCCGGACAGCTTTATCTGCCGGGCTCGCCGCGACACGAAACGACCGACCGATCGCGGTTCCTTCCACCGAGGGGGATTAACGTTGCACGACGACCGAGGGGGACGAGACGGAGAGGGTTAACCCTAATTACGCGTCGCCGCGTAATCTGGGTGTGTCGCGGAGAATATAAATCTCTCCCATTTATGCGCGCAAAATTTTCCTTCCCTCGAAATCCTCGATGTGAAATGTTAATTATTCCTCGTTAATTAGTGCTTATTAGTAGGCTTCAATAATCTGCTTTCAGCGCGCGCGCATTCTGATCCCAATTAGACGTGTGTTTCGCGTGTAATATTACGCGGGAAAATACGAAGTTACTAAGCGCGAAGTAATTTCGACACAAAGTGTTTCCGCGCGCGTTCAATTGGCGCGCCACGGATCCTGCACGGGTCCCGCGCGCTCGAGGAATCTTAAGTTAATTATTGCTCGTTAACTCCTTTTAATAACTAGCCTCAGCGGGCGGCGCTTTAACCCCAATTACACTCGCGCCGGGGTAACGCGATACGGCGAGCGATAAAATTGTTATTTCGCAGCACTTTGCGCTAAATGTGCTCCTTTTTATAATATCTCACGTGAGAAAAGGGGTAGGTCTCTCTCTTACGTTGATCCTCTATGTTAATTCATTAATAAACCACCGCACAATTATCGCTTCTGAGCGTCTCGTTGACCTTCTGGCACGATTTCTTGTCCGTGATATCTCGAATATAAGCGCGTGCATACGCATGCATCCGTATGTACATACTCGCATATGTACGCGTCTCGTGTACTGCTATGTGCTTGTACATACACGTCGGAAAGACGAGGTCGGTAAGGTAGACACGCCGGCAGCTCGACGCGGGTTAATTAATCACGCGCGGGAAGACCAATAATCGCGGAGGAATCCGAGCTCGTCGTCGGGGGATCATCTCGTATATCCCCCAATTCTCCCTCTTCGTGCGTTCCTTAGTATATCTTGCAGGAACGGAGAAATGAGAGAGAGAGAGAGAGAGAGGATTAATTAACGGGGGCGGCGGCGATACGCGTTGTAATTGCAGCGGGAGAGAGGCGTGTTGCTCCCTCTCTCTCTTTCGCGGGACCCGGTCTGACGGCTTATTTTAAATGCGACGTGAAATCCGCTTAATCGTTCCGTGAGGAACGTAAAACAGTTCTTTTTTTTTCTTCTTTTTTTTTTTACCCCGTTTCGAGCCCTTTTTATCCCGTAACCCGCCGCGGCGGTTTTGAGCATTTTAAAGCCTCGCTTAAGCGATCAATTTATTCGTGTGTTCCCCGCCCGTAAATAAGTGAAACAAATCGATAACGCGTTTACGCCTCGCAGAAATTGCTTCGGCAGAAAAGCCGAGTGAGAGGAAGGAGCCGTGAAGTTAATGGCCGCGACATTAACGGCTTTAAAATTGTTGTTTCGTGTGGCACCGCACAATTTGTCCGCTATAATTTATACCGCAATTATATTTCGCTTGTATATTTTATAATGAACGTACGAAGGGAAGAAGATAGGGGAAGGGGGAAGGAAAAAAAAAAGAAAAGAAATTATATTGCGTTAAAGAAATTGCGTGCAATTAAACGTACAAAGAAGAAACCACGGGATGAAATGCTCGAGTCGAGATTTAACGGTTAAGTCGTTACGCTGCGTAACATTTTATATTTTACAAAGTAAAATTGCGGAAAGAAGAAATGCACGTGAGCGCCGATATTGACATTTACGATTTTTTCTAAATCGCGACACGAGGAATAAATTAATTGCGTGCGTTTACGCGCGATGACAGCGATGACAGGAATATACGCAGTGCGCAATATAATTACGAGAATAATAGATATACATGGCTTTTTAATTAACTGAGAAGTTCCTTTTGCTCTCTCTCTCTCTCTCTCTTTTCTCCAATCTATTTAAACTTACATCGCATACATTTTCAGCGATGCACGCGGGAGATAACGGCGGTGTAATTACCTCGAGTGGCGTTTCTCCTTCGCGACCGGTCCACGGCTTGTTTTAAACGCGGACGTAAAATCCGTTTTATCGTCGGGGAGATAGAGGCGCGCCCGTGTAGTTCTTTCATTTCCCCGGGAGCCCTTCGCGGCATTCGAGCGTGACGGTTTTGATCCGGCTAGACGAGATTTAGCATCTTAATGGCTGCGCTCTCGCATTTTCCTTCTTCCTTCTCCCCTCCCTCTTTCTCTCCCTCCGTTATTGTCCTCGATGCTTTTGCACCACAGTCTCTGAAGATCGTCTAATTAAACTCCGCGGGGAAAGGCACACTGTGTCTATGTGTGTGTGTACGTGTGTATGTTGATATAAAGCGATTATGAACTCCGTGTAACGCGCGGTGGCTCGCTGATGTTTAATAATGTCTCCGCCGATTTTACAGCGACGACTTCAGCTTAGCACTTTGTTATTTATTATCAGCGCTTTACAGGTATTTTACATCGCTCAAGCTCCATCACGTCTCGCGCCGGCGTTACGTCGCGGGCGAGATAACGAAGTTAAATTTGCAGATGTTCTTTCTCGCGCGCGTCATAATGTTCTTTTTATGGTTTTGTTTTTTTTTTTTTTTTTTTGTAATTGTGTTTTTCGTAAAAGTACGGAGAAAACACACAGGTGCGCGCACAATACTTGTGTGTTGAAAAAGTTGGGCTAACAATTTTTCACGTGCGTTCGAAACGAGAATTGTTAAGATGCGCGCGAGAGTATCGAACTCCACTCGTACATTGTTCAGGCGACTACAGTGAGATCTTTTATTCAAATGCGACGTTGTAAATTCTGCGAGAAAGAAAAAAAAGAACGTCCGATGATGTTAAATTGGCAAACTTCTCATTTTGCTCTTCGACTTCTAAATAAAAAATACGTCGTCTCGATTCGCTTCGAAACGAGACGACATCCGATCGAAGGCATCGAGAAATGCGCCGATGGCTCTTTTTCCTTCGTCTTTTTTTCTTTCTCTTCTCGTTTTTTTCATTGTTTTTTTTTTTTTCAAGCCGAGCTGCCCCATTAGATCCCGCGCGCGGATAGAACGAATGGCGGTGATTTTCTATTGGTTAGAAAAGTAGTGACTGCGTTACCGGTCGTGCCGGTACACTCGAAGCCGTTGGAGTAGGTACAAGTAACGCCCGAAGTTAGAAATTAGTAGTGTTGCCGGGCGTTTAAAAGATAAAAGCAAACTTTTCCCATTAATGCCCGCAGGGAGGAACGAGGGCGGCGAATGCAACGGAGAGAAATAAAGGGGTCGAGGGGGGAAGAGAGAACGGCCCGGAAGAACTGGGCCGCTATCCGACTCAATTGCAACCCTTCACCGTTGCCATCCCCTTTTTCTCGTTACTCCACCTCGCACCTTCAACATCGCGTCGCATCCGCCAACTCCGCGGATCCCTGTAATTATTTAAAAACTTTTTTTTGGCTTACTTTCCGCTTGCGCGTGCACAGATCAAGTACACATCCGAGCGTGACGAATTATGTATTTCGCAAACTTTTGCGTTTGTAACGCGACCCCTCGTGCGCGCGATTTGATGTCGCGCTCGGCTTTCCGGGAGTTATGCAAGACGGGCGCGATTATTATTTAACGCTTCTCGTTATACGCTGGAATTTTGGGTAATTACGGTTACAACGTCGACGCGACGTAATTTTGCGTTACATAATGCAGACGACGAGCTATAAACGTAAAAAAGATCTTTAAGAAATTTAAAAGTAAAATTTTCTTACGCTGAAGAGCAAATGATTTTATTTAGGCGATGTCGTGTCATATTTTCTTTCGTCTTTTAACGCATACATTAGTTTTATAAATGTACAAAAAACGGATAAAACACTAAGAATCCAGTCGTTTTTTTTTTTTTTCTATTACAATGACAATTATCTTGAAGTTATTTTGCGCAGAAGAAGATTTGCAGGATGGAACGAGAAATGTATATATAGACGCCACAATTGTCAACAATCATCGTAACGATATAATGGCGCTCGCTTGGGCCGAAGAGTCACGGCTCTACACATCCGTCCATTACGACTGCATTCACTGATTCGAGCATCGACACAATAATTTGCAACCGGAGTCGGTTCTCGGTAATGGCACTGTAGAGTCTATCCCTCGCACCCCCTTCCGGTCAGTCGTCCTCGCCTCGTCGACCAGCCGCTCCTGCGCATCCGTTTCCGGCTATTTTTGGCAATTTCCATCCATTCATGCCACCGAATAATACGCCGATGTCAGTTCCATTTGACAAGGGAAAACGCGTTTTCCTCAGAAACGAGTCTGAGAATTGAGAAAATGATAATTTCATTTTACCTCGTAAGACGCGCGTGTCTCTCGCGGTTACACCGTGCAATCGCACTTGCGATAGTACAAAGATTGTGATAACAATTATAAATAATGTGGGTTTTTCTTTTCTTGAGGCAATATATCAGTTATTTCAATTACGTTTTTCTGAAGGTCTTGCAATATAATAGAGATCGCGGAAATCGAAGCGTTTCGCACGCACAAACGTTCAAGATATTTCGACAATCGGCTCTCCATCTCGCGCTCGTATATTCGAGCTATTTTACCCGAAACGGGGGAAGGGCGTTAGCGTTTTCGACCACCCGGCGAATAAATCAGACATAAAGAGAACGGGTAGAGGAAAAGCTCGTGAAAGATATACAGGTTTCTATTTTACCCGAACGATATATCCGTAATGTTTTCTGTATGAGACGACTTACGAGCGCGCGCGGTATTCAGTATTTTTCCCCATTTTCGTCGCGCATGCATTTTATACGTTCGATACCTCTCTCTCGCGGTCGGCGAGAGGTCGCGGCGGCACGATGGGACGGCTTACGTACGGGTTTTACACGTAACTCGGGTGTACGAGACGTGGCGAGGCGAGGCGAGTTGCATTTTTCAACGGGGGGAAGGGAAAAGATAAGCGAATGACTTGCCACTTGACTTGCCTCGCCGCGTGTGCGCTTTGTGCATTTGCGGCGTTGCGAGCGCTTTTCAACATTCGAAGTAATTATTCTTTGTGGCGACGGGATAAAGTCGTTCTTTCGTCGTGCTTTTGCCCCCTTTCCCCCGTTTCCTTTCATTTCGAATTGCTTTTTGCAGTTGCGAGTCTTGCTTACCGCGCGCTCTTACCGGTAATATCCTTCCGCGACGGACAAAAGTAAAGAAAAGAGAGCCATTAAATTGTCCGACGGTATTAAAGTTGTACGTTTACCTTTTGCACGTGCACGAGCTGCTCTCGTACATAGCTTCCGCCTTTGATTCCCTCGCGCGTCTTTATCGCGCCGTTGTGGCGAGGAAAAATAAATATTAACACACGTAAGCACGAGCTCGACCGGAAGAAAATCCGGAAGGCGAAAATGTCAAATATCGATTTTCTCATCAATTGCCTTCGATAAAGAACAGAAGTTACCGTGTAATCAGTGATTTCACAAATCTCGCAAACAAAGAAGCGTTCCGTTGACATAATTCGCGACAATACATACATACATACTCGATGAACAAATGGATTTGTTAACGTTATTATTTTTACAAAGTGTGCAACGAACCGTAAGATGTTGCGAAAAGATCTCTCGTTTCCAATACGGTGTACGACTCGATGTAGAAAATTATTTTCCTCCCAGAAATCTGTCTTCCAGAAAATTTTCTTGTGATCACAACCGCCGATAGCGTCTCCGACCGATTTCTGGATAATGAGGACAATAAATTGGGATTTGGGACATCGCCTAGATAAAATCGGGTGGAAAATCCTACAACGTAATTACTTCCCATCTTTCACGCTCCTTTTTCTCATCTTCAAACTCAAAAGACACAGCTCTCTGCTTTACACTGAATATTAATTTTGTCAGTTATTTACAAGCTCCAATTAATTTTAACGTATGTATTCGAGAGCATCAGCAATTCTACAGGGGATTAATTTGCAGACATATATTTATACATAAGTGCGGAATTGATGCGCGCGCGCTGTTCGATGGTCGTGTGAAAAATTCAACTGCAAACAGAAATTGTTGCAGCACGGTCATGCATACATGCAAGACCACGCGCGCGCGCTAAGCTTTCAATTTATCAACGTGTGCATTTTTACACACTTGTTTTTGCGGAAAACAGTACGTAGTTTTTCGTCGTTATACAGAGGCAATTCGCTGAATGGGCCGCGCATTACACGGCGTATAAACGCGTGTAGTGTATGTACATATATCTGAGCTATCGTAATAATACGTCAGGCTTTCTCTTGTATAAATCGCATTCGGATGTAATATACGACAAGTCGGGGCGCAACCGTGCCCCAAAGCATGATTCCGGGAAGATATGTAGCCGGCGTGAGAGTAACGCCGATGCTACCTCAACGGTAACCTCTATGTAAAAATTCCACATACGTGCGTATAAAAGTTAGCAAAAAATTCTTACGGTGAATGGCTCGTAAAAGTTCTTTTACGATAAGAGCTCAAAAGCGCATTTGGTATACCGACGGAGGAGGAGAAGGAGGAGGAAGAGCACGCGCGAAGGGACGGCACGTATGCAAAGTTCAAACGCGATGGAGGATATAAGTTGCCGAACCCGCGGATCCGGAAGAACTAATATATCCTCGCGGGCAGACAGAAATAATATTATTCGTCCGGAAGAATGTTATTGATATATTCCGAGGCATAAAAATCGCGTCTTCTACCACGTCCTCCTCGAAGAGGGAGAAGAGGGTTCGCGCGATATTCAAATGAATCAATATCGCCTGTTTTCCTTTTCAAAAATTAATTTCATCTCCTCTGCCGCGTCTTTCCTCGCGAACCGTCGACACTTCTTCGTCGCGTGTCTCCGTTCGGATCTCGGATATTAAAAAAATAATCTTACTCTCCCTCCTCACCCTCGCCGACTGCTTCTCTGATGAAGTCTATACCTCTCTTGATTCTTTTCGTTCCTCTGAAACGATCTCTCTCGTCGATCTCGTACTGGATCGACGTAAGCCACGGAATTCGCCATTAAGGCGCGATTGGAAGAATAATTCTTCTCTTCTCTCCGCGCTCTTTCTTCCGATTCTCTGATCCCTCTCGAAGATAAGACGATCCTGATAATAGGAAATGTTCCGGTGGAGAAACGAAAGCTCCGGAAAACGTCGTACTGTTCTTCAATTTTAATTGCTTGAACTAACTTGCAGTTTACGTAACACATTTCCAGCTTACTTGACATGACGTGTACACTAATTCGGTACAAAACTTTGCGCTTATTAAACTCTTGATGATATTAAAACAAAAAAGCCACTCGCGAGTTTCGGACTTTTCTCGCGAAAGATTGAAGGTGTAGTGTTGAAATGAAAAATGCATAGATGAAGAGGGTATCTACAGCTGTTGATACGTCGTGCTAAATTATTCTCGTCCCGAGCGGCTGAAAAATAGCGAGAAATGAAGGCGACATCCGGGGAACTCGCAGTCGGGGAACAAAGGTTGTTCCCGTGGATAGTCGGGCGTGTCGGCGTCTGTCTCGGCGAGAAAGACAATTTCAGGTTAGGAAGCACTTCATCACTAATGCATAAAGGCGCGAAGGGAGGAGGGGTGGGCTTTGGTCCGAAGTGACGGAACAAGGGCGGTGGGTGGTGGTGGCCCGGGTACGGGTCTTAACCAGCGGCGGCCATGTTTGTATAATATATTCGACTGCAATAATGGAGTCACTTTGGAAGTAGCATTAGCTGCTTGCACACTACTATACTTGCGCCCCCGGCTCCGGTCGTAGATTGCAGGAACAACTGTTTGCACTCGCTAAATATAATAAAGTCAGGGGTTCTCAGGCGAAGGTCTTGTTGATCTTGCATCGTCCGGACGGAAAGTGACGCCCGTGTCGCCAACATGCAATTTTATTCCCCGTGGAAGTATATACGCGGGAGAGAAAAAACGCTCTTAAAAATTCCGAGAACGAGTGCCCGCCCGAGAGCTCTCGACTAACTTAAATTTTAGCGATCGCTGAACACTCACTCCGAGCGATACTTAATAATTCCGCGAATTAGCAAACCTACTTGCTGTTTAAAACAAAAAAAAAAAAAAAAACTATGAATAGCTACATGAAAAGCGCTCGCTCGAGGAGTTTTTTCAATCCGTGCCACACAGTCTCGTATCGTCTAACACTCGAAGGGTTCGGAATAATTGCCTCGAAATTCGAAATATTGTATTTCCCAGTGAAAGATTGCAACACGTTTTTTTCCCCGCGATGCAAACGGAACTTCTTCATACAAGCGTATAGTGGAATCGAGGATTTACGATATACGGAGGAGGGGAGGATACTTGAATTCTCACAATGCAAGTTTTTCTCTCGCTTATATGCTCCTTGGTGAAACTTCCGCGGAGTAATTCCGCAGGTACGACACGGTTCGCTTCCTGCGACTTTTTCAGCACGTAGTAAAGCGAAACCGGACGTTCACCCGAAGGAAGTGCATTATTCCGCCAACCTTTCCGCCGTATAAAGACGCTCGAAGGGGGACACAATGGCGTCGCGCCAACGCCGTACCTTAGCGCACCATCTTTTTCAGGGAAAAACTTCATTCTTGTTGTTATCTATTGACGCATACGCCCGCCGGCAAGTTATGAAAGCGCTCCTCTCGCTTTACGCCACTCACACGTTTACGATGTAGCCGTGCAACATTCTCACAGCAAACAGAATCTGTCAAGTTTCTGCATAATGCATCACACGTCGTATTTGCAATATTAAAAAAATTATACATATGTGTGTGTGTGTGTGTGTGCATGCGCGCGCGCATATGATTAATGCAGTAAAATAACTTCTACGACCCAGTTTTCCGCGCGCTTGTTATTTCCTCCACTTTTATACTAATAAGATAATTTTCAAGAAGATTTGCCTTTGCGATACATTTCTTTATCGTTTGCGGACATGTGACAAAATGTGTGAGTATAGGATCATGTTTGTCGAGTCTCTTCATTAAAAACCAACTTTGATTTAAAAAAACAAAAAAAACAAAAAAAAAAAACAAAGAAACAAAAAAAATTTATTTACGAGATCTTGGGTCGCCACTGCGAGAGTGAAGAGAGGTAAATAACTCCGGTAAAACTTTAACTAAGAACCTCCATTTTGTATCCTCCGTTATATTTTCTGCTACCGACGTTCCTTTCAGAGCTCTCTTTCCGTTACATTTTTCTCTCGTCGAACTTTTCATTAATTAATTAGTAGCCTTCGCGACTCGTGCACTTACTTTTCGCTTATTTTTCTTCCCTCCCCCTTCCCTTCTTCGTCGCAGCATCAGTTTCGTTCTTTTCCCAACATACTTTCCGCGTTTCATTCGTACTTCCTCGTCGCTTAACGCCCGCTTTTGTCCCGGCAATCGGTCGGGCCGGGTTTGCTTTATTCTCCCGGATATATATCCGACCTCTTTCTCTCTTTTTCTCTCGTTTCGTTCCCCGAGTATCCCTTACAGTTCCTTTATACCAGTCTAGTAAACGGCGAATAATCGTCGGACCACGGCCGATCCTTTTGTTTCTCGCCGAACAATGCCGGTCTTTCGTCGCCCGCTCGGTTCACCTGCGTCTGACCGCACACTGAGCGTTACTACTTGAGAATTTTGCCGCGAACTCTTCCGCAATCCCACATCGCCTTCTTTCTTTCTTTCTCTCTCTCTCTTCTCGGCTTTTTTCTCTCCATTCGCTTTTTCTCTGAAGCGTCTTTTTGCCGCGTTAACTGCGAAGCTTAGCACCAACGAGGACGTAAGCACCCCGGTGAAACTCGGGGATACCGTCTGATCTCGCCGGTGGAAAACGTTCCGCATCTCTCGTCTATTCTGCCGGTTGGAAAACGACGGAACCACCGCGGCAGAGCGCAGTCAGAACCCCGAAGCTAATTGAGCAAAAGAAGCACGACCGAGGAAAAACTGAGGAGCGCAGCAGTTTTCGTGCGCCGCGCTATTCCGTATAATAAGCGACTCTTATAGAATTTCTTCGTCAAAGAATAAAACGCACTAACACATTGTAGAAACGATCAATTACAATTAATTCGCGATTGGGAGAAGTCGCGAGATTAATAAATCGGGCAAGGATAAAAAAAAAAAAAAAGAACGATTGCGGTGTGTGTTTTACCGTATGTTACAAACTGCCTGTGAGAAATCATTACGATCGAAGCGAGCGCTCCCTGTAACAGTCGCCACTAACGGAAATTCTTTTCAAGTACACGATTTTCACATTACGTCACAGAAACATTTTGTCGTACATTCAGTCGCATGAAATAATTGCGTCAAAGGCTCGCGTTTTTCTTTGTAACGCGTACGTAATAAATGTCCGTCCATGACCGTCCCCGCGGCTGCGTGCGTCAAAGACAAGGCGATACTCCGCGACGAAACGTTATCTCGCGCGAAACGCGCGTTTTAATATCCCGCCAATTTAATATCTCGCTGTACACGCACAAAGTCGTGCGCGGCGCATTTTTAATAAAGTGACTTTTATATATATATCTGTCAAGATTGCGGTCGCGTTTGTACCAGACAGTTTTGTTCGCCCGCGAGCGAACGAGTGTGCCGGTTCGTTTACTCGACGTTTTTCTTGCCGCATTCTCAACAAGGCCACAGTTCGATGAAATCCGACCGACGACCCGTCAGCAGCCGCCAAATCCTTTCACTATCGCCGCGAACGACCCGAAGAATGAGAATCCCGCGTGCCTTATTATTATATTTAGCCAGCGCAAATACACGACCGTAATCTTAACTCGGGTCCTCGACTCGCAATTATACGAGCGCGGTTTAATGAATATTCCTCTTCATGGAAGCGAGATGCATGGTCGGTGGCGCGCTGCGACTCGCGAACGGGTGGCTGGGGTTAATTACATTTATTGAGTGCAAGCAATTCCGTGATTTGCCGAGGTCACTAAATCCGACTACCTGTTACCGGGAGAGTAACTCCTTTTTCAGTGGATTTCTTACAAATTAATTTGTCTCGGTTTTATTTGTAAATATCACATTTGTGACTTCTCTCCTGAATAGTTTTTTTTTTCAATAAAATTCACGATAAAGTAGTGTCGGTCAATTAATTTCGAGGCAGCCGATGTTGCGTTCTTCTATATGTATTTAGTAACGTTCCGAAAACTAATGAGAGATCTAACGAGTCTTCACTGCAAATAACTGCGAAATTTAATAACATTCTAGTCGCTTAATCTCGAGAGATCGATAAACGCATATGCATCGCCGTCCGTTCCATAAATATCCCAGGTACCATTTACCCGCGGATATATCTCTCCGTTTTAAATCGCAGGCAGCTTTATTGGATTTCGCGCGCGAGATCGCGCTAACGAAAATTTCCGCCCGCTAACTGCGGGTCTCCCTTCACGTTCTTACCCCACGTACGCGGCCTAACACATATCTAATATAACGTCCATTTCGAACAATTCTCGTCCGCGTCCTTATCGGTTTCCGATATCACTTCAATAATTCCCAGTTTTCCTTCATCTAATGGCCATTTTCGGCGCGAAAGAAAGGAAGAACACGCCGCGGTTGTTTCCCTCGCTCCCTCTTCGCGCAGGAATCTCACATCCTCCGCGTGCTTTCGTGCAATAGCACGTGATACCCGGGTCATCGTTCAGGCCTGATAAGATTAAAACACCTAAGCGGGCGAAGTCATATTACCACGAAATGGGATCATAGTTCGCGGGAATTTTTCTTTAAAAATCTACGAGCGCCGGGAGAAATTTTTTCCGGAAAATTGCGTTAAAAAATAACTGAGAAAAAAAACGAAACTTTAATACGTGTAACTTGTTCTTATTTCTATAAAAATTGAATCGGTAAAAGTGTGCAACAATTTAAAATAAAATACGTAAGAAATCAATATAGAAAATCCTCGAGAAGTCACACGTAAAAAACTTTTCTATAGTTCGCAATATTTTATCGATGTGATAAATTATTTGTATTTTAGTTATATTTATTTTAACGTGATAGAAGTAGTGATTCGAAACTCTCGAAGGATAGCCAGCCATTCGTTTCGAAACTCTCCGTTACTACCTCCCGTCGTTCCATCGAACTTCTCCAACCCTCTTCGCTTCCTGCATGGTTCCTCTGTTTCGCCGTACGATGTTGTGCTGTGTGCACACTCCACGGGTGTCCGCGACCGGCTGCGGGGATTGTTCCTATCCCGAGATTAGGGGCTTTAAATCAACGGAAACGTCGGACCGCGCTGTGTTGGTGGATGCATTGGGAGGAGCAGACCAAGAGAGAGACAATAATCAAGTCGCCTAACGGCACGTAGGATTAAACAAGCCGTGCGGTTCTTCCGAAATCGTGATTACTACAATAAACAGTCGTGACTCTCTCAACAATGAAAACGCTTAATATTGTGGAAAATAGATTTTCTATTATATATTTTACGAAAGTTGTTTTAGAAATTATGATAAGTTTGTTAAATTAATATCGAGAAATTAGATCTTATTAAAAAAAAAATAGAAGTAATTAAATGTAGTAATTCTTAAATTTAGAGCAGTCTGCTTTGAGATAATATTGATTAACGTGGACCACTTCGGTTATACATCTTGTGTAATTTAATCGTTAAAGTAATTTTTTGTGTAACATGAAAAATACTGTATGGAACATAGTGGATGCGCCATTCACATTCGCCGAACAAATGATCAGCCATTTCCAGCGTTTGCCGTGAAAAATTATGGAAGCGTCTAGCTACGTAGTACGTGTGTGTGTGTGTGTGTGTGTGTAGACGTGAATTTTTATTACGTTATCTGAGATACGAGGATATTTTATTGAAGTATACTTTTGCAAACTAAGTCAACTGTGTGGAAAATGTTAATGTAACATAAATACTTTCTCCAGATGCGATAAGCAACAAGATATCGTGCGGATTCGAGCTTGCATAACTTCGTCGCGAGCGCGAGATTGCTTTATCCGAAGCGATTTATCGACTTCCTTCGATTTCATCAACAACAGACTTTATCACCGTAACATTTGTCTGGATTTAACAAGCCGCCGTTGTATCTCACCGCTTCGGAAAACTCAGATTTTCTGCTAATATCGATCATCAGTTACGTCACGAGTTCCCCCCCCCCGTGGTTTCTCGCGAGTGAACCCACGCGAGGGATTGAGATGAAATATCATTCCAAGCCCGATGTACACACAGTGCTGCTTCGCTGATCTGATGGCGGTGAAAATTTCCTCCTCACCGCGGCGCTTTTCCGTTGTGAGGATTTATCGGGCCGGATAAAAGGAACGGCGGAAAGATTCGCGCGCGGACGAATCATCTTTTTGGCGCGGGTGTCTGAGTGGCGGGAACGATGGTCTTGGCGTTGCGGGGCGACGCGGAATGAAAGGTGAGCTCGCACGCGGATAGAAAAAGGAGAGGATGGAGCGGGAGAGAATAATTTTTGAGAAAATACATTTTTCCTATCCTTGTGTCGAGACACCCATCTGTTCCACGGTCCATATCACACGAACGATGGTCGCCAAGAGAGAAAGAAAAAGAAAGCCACTTCTGTTTCTTTCTCTTTGTTTCATTCCTCTTTCCTTTCACTATCCCTTTCGTCGCAATTTTTTATCCAAACGGCGTCGTCCTCTCGATCGGGAAAAACGGGACAATGGACACGCGTGGCCGCTTTTCCGCGCCGTCGAGTGTAAAGGTGAGAAAGTGCGGAAGAAGGATGGGGATCGAAGTGGACATCACGGATCACCCCAAAAGCGACGCCAAGAATTCCACCGGAGTTTCGACGAACGCTTCCGCAACACTTGATCTCGTTGCGTCCGATCGCAAGGGATCGCTAAATGTTTTCCCTATTTGCGTCTTACGTGCTCTCTTCTCGATCTCTCGAGACGACTGGTTTGCTTTTCAAGAGAAATCCGGTTTCGTTCTATGAAACAATGGGAAAAGTTCCGTGTCCGACTTGTGCCAGACTCGTTCCACTTTGTTTTACGATATTCGACGAAACACTTTTCTTATTTGTCAGTTTGTTTCTTTTAACGTTTCAAAATATAAAGCTGATAATAATGTAAAGAGATGTATAAACGTAGATAACAGAGTTTCACTCGCGCGATCTGTTACATTTGAGAATATTATTTCGGTCGAGTTTACGAGTTTTAATCTCACTCAAGGTTGAAAGACAAACGTCCGTTTCACGACTTAAATATTCATCTTATTTGCATACGACGATGCTATTTATTCCACTTTGGCAACGCCGGTGAACGGCCAATCGCGTGCGTTTAAGAGGCCGGCTTGGCTGGCTCGTGATTTATCTCGATGGCGAATATGTTCCTGCCGACAATAAAGATCTGTTGAATATACGTGCTCACTTCTCCCTCCCTTCTCTTTCCTCCGCGTCCAAGAATTGCGCCGTCATAAACTTTCATCGAGAACCAAATGAGTTTCACCGGCGCGCGGGGAAAGAGAGAGAGAGAATGAGAGAGAAAGAGAGAGAAAGAGGAAGAGAGGGAGAGAGGGTGAAAATTGCAGTTAAAGTATTAATATCTTTGCGCCTCGAGGGCGAAGTTGTGTATTCATTTCACGAGCATCCATTAAAATTGCGGGCTGCTTGGTTTATTTAATTTAAGAGGCGGTTTCGTGTTAGAGAGATCAGTAATAATAAGCGTAAAACACGCGAAAAAGGAAGATAAAAGAGAAACAACTTTAACATAGAAAAAATATAAAATATTATTTTTAAAAGAAACATATTTTTTTTTTTACAACACGCTTGCGCGCGTTTGTCACACATGTCGTACGTCACGAAATGATAAATGACTTCGCGAGACCGTCGCGATCGAGAGTTTACATTACTCCTGACAAATATAATGTATAATACGCGCACAAATATGCTGACGCAATTCGATGGAAAATACATCTCGAGTGAATTTTCGTATTCCGTCTCTGCAAACTGTGTGTGTGTGTTTCTCCCTCTCTCATTCCATCTCTACAGAGAGATTAAAATTCGATTGTCAAAGAGAAGCGGAATCTTGGTATCTCTCCCAATTCCCGGGAACAATGGAACGTCGAAGACGTTCAATTTTTCATGAACGCCGCCGTCGGTATTACACCGCGCACTCCCTTATGCATAGCGCATTTGCGTGTGCGCGAATTTGTTCACGGACGAACGAAACACACTCTAACCACTTGAAAGCGTGTAAACCTGATAAATGTAACTGCCGAGTTGCAAAGTGACGAAACTGTTGTCCGTTCTTTGTTTCGATCTCACCGCTTGGGATGCGCTAAAAGAAAAGTTTGCGTCAAGGATACTGGTCGCGTTTGTGGGATTACACGAGTTTGGAAGATAAGCGCAATGCAGAAGGAAGAGAATCGTGTAACGCTATTGTTACTAGCATAGCTATACTTTTGTAAAGTAAAAAAAAATTGCGAGTTTTTTAATCCACATTAGAATTTATCTACATCTTTATTTTCATCATTAAAATGCGAAATAATTTGACACTTTAGATCGCAAAGAAAATTTATTAGTTTTCAGAATTTTTTTGTAACACTTATTTTTTTCTTCCGCCTTATCGCTACGGCACGCGCTGTAATATAACCGTTAGACTTCTCTTCCCTGCCCTCGGCACCGACCACTTTTGAAATTGACTCTTTTTCCTATTGTCGCCGCTAGAGTCGAGTTCGCCCCGGCGTGAGCCGTGTTCCCGTCTTCCTCGTCCCTCCGAGGGCCGTGCCTCCGTTTTCTTTTGTCGCTAAACCCCGGCTTTGCTTTTACTTACTACTTCACCGGGAAATCCATCCATTCGTCCTCGAAAGGTTGGCGTCCCGCCGCGTCGTCGGAGGGACGATCGCGCTAAGTGGCAGATTCAGGCTGATCGAAAGCCGGCCGGAGATAGAGAAAGAAAAAAAAGACAAGTCTCTCCGCGCAGAAAGAGAAGTTGAGGGGCGAGTCGGAAAGAGAGTCGGACTTAAACTCGTCGAGAGGGTTACAGGCGGGTCTGAAAAGAAAAACGAAACGCGTCGATACAAAAGTGCTGTTTACGCCATTTTCTATCTCCTCTCTTTTCAACCGTTTCTATCTCTATCTAATTCCGCGGCTTTTTTCTCCGATCTCGTTTCTTCTTTTCTCTTTTCTTTCGCTATTAGGTGTGTGTATTTTTCCTCGCCTGCTATTTTTCTCAACGTAACGTAAGCGTTGAATCATTCGAGCGCGAAGTCTCCTTATTCTTAAGAATTTTATATCGCGCACGTGTGCGCGCATGTTGAGAGATATTTTTTGTTTATAAATTAGATACTTGTATTTACAAGCTGGCTTGGGAGAAAGAAACATGTGTACGGTGTTATTTTCGCGAGATCTCAGTGAAAAGACCAAGGCAAGTGAGTCCCCTCTGTCTCTTTTCTTGGGTCGCGTGTGATCTTCCGTCCAAGAAGATGCCAGAAGATATTTCTTCTTCTCCATCCTCGCTCCCGCCGTCCCGTCACCTTAAAAAATGGCGGCGGCGTTTTTCCACTTCATGCCGCAAGAAACACGGGACCGCCATATCCACCCCCGGCAATTTGCATTTTTTCCTGTCTGTTTCGTACATGATCCGGGTGATAAAGAGGGAGGTTGATGGGTGGATCGCCGCGCGGATAAAAGTGTCTTTGCAGTGACCCTTCGCAGCGTCCGCGATAGAAGGATCGCAGTAAATCTCTCGCTCGACACACAGGCAATGGGAAGAGGACCCATTGATCCCCCTTCCTCCCACGATCGAATGTGAAATCCACCCTTTCGTACCCCCCGTGCGCATTTGTCGGCAGCGGTGGCTACCAGGGTAAATAATGTAGAAGGACTCGTGGAGGACGTTAGACAACAAATAAATCAGCCCCCGTGCCGGGCTCCACGCGGTGGTAATCTTCGTGATGGCCGAAGCGCTCTTTGTCGGTGTCCTCCGAGGGATCGTTTCAACCGATCCGAGAAACGACGGCGACTGTCTTTTATTTTTCTCGCCGGCGCTATCGATCAAGCTCTCGGCGAAGTGGTCGCCTCGCATTACACATCTATTCTTGATGAAAGCGGATCGCGCGGATCGAGGACCGATCCATTTTGATGACGCTCGTAAAATCGTCAAGCGCAGCGAGCGAAAAGTGCATTAAAGCGATTGTGACGGCTAAATGGATAAGCAGATACTTTAGATTGCGCGATCGACACAAGAGAAAGAGCGTAAATGTTTAAACTTGAGATTGAACGACAGTTTCTCGCAAACTCGCGAATTTCAAATAATTATTGAAATTTTACATTGTGCGTGTTTTGTTTTTACTCTTGTCGCGGAAAAGTAAAATAAATAAACCACAATTGGAGTATCAGCGTTTTCCAAACTACCGTTGTGATACGGTCTAGTATTGCAAGTGTTCGGAAAGTTGTAGCATTTGTAGAAACGTATCTCTCTCCCTCTTTCTCGTTTCTTTCAACGAGTAACGCGAATGAACTAGCTATTCCGTCGATGACTTGCGATTTCGCAAGAAACAACCCTGAGGGCGATATTCTCTTTCTCTCGAAGCGACAGCTACTATCGAACATTTCCAAATACTTTTTGTCTCATTGTTTCACGAATTTCTTTCTCTCTCTATTCGAATTCTATATCACGGGACTGATTCTACGGAGACGGCACTGCGGCATTTTTCCTTCGGAAGCTTCCGTAAAGAGAGAGCTATCAAAAAGCGCGCCGTCGTCGGCGGAAGTTCTCTCTCCTCTTCTCGCATGAATAAAACAACCGGATTTAATATATATATTATATTTCGCGGTCGCGGATGCCGAGCTTAGAACGCGCGCCCCGGCGAAACGACTTCCGCGTGCGTTTCCTGAGCGGCTCGAGAGGCCGCGGCCGGTCGCCGCATAGGACACGGAAGTTGAGATCCGGGAAAGCGTCGCGAATTCCCAAGATCCATTACCATGTAAATATTGCATCGAGTTGCCTCTCGTGGAATTTTACGGCCAGTTGCACGCATTATGCCACTCGTATTTTAATTCGTGGCATTACCAACTGTGCCGCCGCAATAACGCGACACGAGAATATACTCAGTGTGCGACAGAATTTGCTCAATCCTTGAAAGAGCCGCGCAATTTTTGTTTTGTATGCGCTAACAAAGTTATATAATATATCTATATATAATTCACGTGCATATAAAAAATATTATATTATTCTATTAAAATATTACATTACACTATTTTTGTATAAAGCATTTTTTTACTAAACTTGAAATCGATTGTTTCAAGAAACGCTCTAGGTGTTAAAAATGTGTGTGCGCGACCATATTTCATGTCACAATACGCAATATTTAAGAAAACATGATTACATCATATGTTTACTTTACATTTTAACTCAACGAAATATAATATTTATGTCTCTAAAGAAAGAGAGATAGACACATCGGATCTTATATTTCCGGCATCTTATTTATATACTACTGTCTTTGATCTTTTCTACATTTCTATAAGTATGCATGCGAGAGTCCGCGCGTATGTATATTTGCATGCACGTACTCGGCTAGATTACTCGTGTACGGATTACGCGTTTAGTTTATGCGAATATATATATACTGTATGAGCGCAACAAGAAGTATCGCGTGTCTAACTATATATATTCGGCTACTTCAGTATGCAGCTGAAGTCACGGAGAGACTCGCGCGCTTACCTACTCCGAAAGTATAACGGAAGGTGAGCGTTAAATCGGATTACCCGGCATTACTCCAGCGGGAAATAAATGAAGCTATTCGCAAAACGCGCCGATCGTTCTATTTCTGTGCGCTGTCACATGAGCTACGTATACGACGATGTAAATTTCGAAGTTCGCGGATTATCTTTGAGATAATAAAATTATCGCTAGCTCGTATCTAGAATCTCTGAAGTTCGCAGTTTTTTTCATCTTTTCGCTATTTAATCCGCCAGTCATATCTCGCGAGGAAGGTGTCGTATTTCTCTTTCCGATGAATAAAAAAACAAAAACTTAATTCGGATAACTCCGTTACTTTGGATATTATCGGAAGCTGATTGATGTTACTATTTATCTACATCTCGGTTGCCTCGGCTCTGCTACCGTAATATCACCGTAATTTAATCTGGAAACAGTTTCTCTCGGTACGGCTCTCGCGTACCGAGATCGATATCCGTGTGTATACCGCGCCAGCTTCCGTCCATCAATACTTGTTCATACTAATAACGTTTGCTTACTCTATTTCAGGTAAGGATCTAACTTTCGCCAGTAACAACCCGGGTGAGTGTTACATCTAACAATATTCTGTTTCTATTGCCGCATGCGCCAGTCTCAATTGTTTTGTTCGTGACAAAAGAGTGCGCCAGAGTTTCCACACACTCGCGTTTCCACACAAAAAACTTAAAAAAACTTACGTAATTAAATAATTAGAAGTTATCAGGGAGTTTCCGTGCGAGTCGTCAAGTCAATATCGCGCGAGAAAATAAAATTATCATTTATTTTCGTCCGCGCAAAGAACGACGCCGTTAACCGCGCACCTTTAACTTCTCATCTGAACTTCTTGCAATTTCCGCCGCGCCGCCGTCCCGCCGTGCGGGAGGCGGCTAACATCTTCCTTTGACTCCGTCTCTCCGGGAAAGACCAATTCACCTAAATCCCCGTGTAATTCGCCGAAGATTCCCCGTGCGTCGGATATCCCGCAAAGGAGGAAAGAAACATTCTTTCGCAAAGAGACCTCCATCGCGCGCGCGACATGGAGACCCGGCCTTTCAACGGGGACCTATTGCTCGCAGAAGCGAAAGAAGAAGAGAAGCCGAGGAAAAGGATAGAACTCGCGCACCGCCGAGATAAGGACGGCAAATTGCAGGCAATCTGGCTGATTAGGCTCCGGGATAGTAATTCCGGAGATCCCGATGCCGGGAACTGCTCTATTGGACCGCGCGCGCGAGTATCGGACGAAGAAAACGGAACGAAGACGACGGCAGATCGAGGAGGCAAAGACGGGGACTCGTCGAGCGGGAAAAGCGACGTCTGTTACATCCGCGCCGTACCGGGAGATTAGGATTCTTCTTGGGAGAGAGAGGGAGAACCCAAAAGTGGAATTGCGAGGGAAAGAGGTTTCTTTTCATGCGCCAGATCGGCGATACGTGCACTCTCGCGTATGCTGTCTCGCCCCGTGTTCTTCGTTTCCATATCGCGTGTTCTTTTGATATAGCGCCGTGAATTTCTTGCGACGCAAAATTACGACGTGTTTCCGTTCCCGTCGAGCTTGCACAGACCCTCGTCGTTCTTCGCTGCGATCGCTGATTTCACAGAATGTAAAAAAAGAACAGAAAAACACATTTTATCGGTTAATGTGTCATCTTGACGAATTTGCGGATAATTCTGTTCTCGAGACAAATTTACATAATGTGGAAAAAAGGAAACGGCGCAAAGCGAAGTTTTTAATTAAATAAGTGTAATAAATAAACAAACACAGATAAATTTTTGCGGTCGTATGTATGTGGAAAAGAATGTATCGAGCGAACGACACAGCGTTTGCGTCGCGAGAGAAAAGTTAAGTTACGCGGCGCCGTATCAATTTTCCCCTTCGCCATCGCCGGGTTGCCATCCGCTCTTTTTTTTATTTAGTATTTTGCTCCAGAGCAATGCATTTAAATTATTTATAATGGGGACTGCTTTTTCAATCTACGTCAACGAACGGTGGACGGAAGAGGAATGGCAGGGAAGAAATATACGCCACGAGGAGTGCCGTCGCACGAATTAATGTTGCCGCGCGCAATCGTGGCGTCCATATTGTCGCGCAATTCACGGTTCTGCGCTCGAAGAAGTAAATGCGCTTACATATTTATCAGCGACATCTCGAGTGTCACGTAATATTACTTTAATGAATAGTAACGTATTAAACAAGAGCAAAGTTATTCGTTCGATAACGCGAACGATGAGAAATAAAATACGCAAAAGGAATTGTTGTAACAATAAAAAAGCAAACGAGCTCTGCATTTAATTTCCATTGTTTAATTTCCGCAAACAATTAAATCAGACACTCTAGAAAGGTTACGCGCGTACTTTGTGTTTTACAAATAGTTTAATAATCCTTTTAGAAATGAGAGAAATAACAGGAAGACGGTTTAATTCTTCTTCTCTCTTGAGTTCTGTTCTCTTTCCATTTTTTAAAATATTACACAACAATAATTTTTTTGTTTTACATCTTATACGTAAGTTTCTTATAAATTAAATAATAACTTTATTTCTGAGAGAGTATGATATTTCTCGTTTTCTCTCTCTCTTATTTATTTTGGGAAACAAATCGAAATGACATAAATAATTATTGAGGGATGTTGTGCAGCAAAATATGTCTTGACACATAAAAGGCATTTTCTCTAACGCGTTATTACTTGTAATCCAAAAAGTCAACGATATCTCTCTCTCTCTCTTCTCTTTCGGGCACATTGTGAAAAGAGATTATAAAATCTACGCGTGGACGAAGGTGGTAATAGAATTTCGGAAAAAGAGAAAGACGAGCACGGGAGATGCTGCCTCGGCCACGTCCACCGTAGGATTATCGGGGTCGACAAAGGGATTTTAAGGGGATGACGTGGGATTGGATCGCGAGAGGTGCGCCGCGAGGTTCTCGAGAGCCGCTTTGTGTCTCAACTATAATTATTATTTGCGGGATCGTCGAGAAAGAGAGAGAGAGAGATCCTAGTGGTTGCAAAATTGCATTCTATAAAAAGCGCGTTGTAAATATCAGGAGTTATAGAGCACTGCACACACGGTCAAAGAGCATACTAATTTTATATCTGAAATAGTAAGAAACTATTTTCACTTCGAGTGCTTAAATATCAGAACAAATATCGATAATATTTTATCGTTCCTTTAAATATAAATTTTTGAAGGATATTTTAATTTTATTACGTATAAGGGTGCATTGCGCGAATCTATTTTGCGCAAATTTTATTTAATTCTTCGAGAAATTTCACCAAAAATCGAACCGAGTTATTTTCGCGCGAGACCCTTCAATTAATACAATCGGAGTTAATTAGTCGCGGCTCATTCGATTCCTCGCTCGTGTTCTTTTTTTTCTGTCTCGCGGCGGCCATGCACCCCGGCGGCGACCCTCGAAAAAAAACCGCTTGCTTGCAATTTCTCGTTTTTGGTGGTCGGTTTAATTAGAAGGCAACGGGGCGTTAAAGCAAACGAACGCGCCGGCCGTTACGCGATCTTTTTCTTTTGTCGGCCACGCGCGGCAAACTTCATTCCCGCTCGCGCGATCTCACTTTATAATGCCTCTGAAAAATTAATTACAGATGTCGCGCACGGCCAGCAGCAGTGTTTTCGGTCTCCTTTGACCCTTCCGATATTTCGATTTAAATTCGCGCACAATTAAAATCTAAATGTTATCAACCATCGTATCGACGATACAAAGGTATATAATGTGACTTCAAATACTAACGTTTAAAGTAGCTGCGAAAATATTCACCGCATTCGAATAGAATGCACCCACATGGGTGCATATGCATATATCCAATACATCGATATGCCACGTATTATGCATTTGCATATTGCAAATGGACAAAGTTAGCCCGCGGTTAAAATTAAACCGAAACGTTTGAAGGACAAAACGTTTTGCGGCGCTCTCGCAGAGAGAAATAAAAGTCACACAGCGAAATGAAAGTTGATCGTGCGCGAATAGAGTGTATTATAGTTTGAACCGGAAACAGGCGGAGGAGTGCTATTGGCTGCGCCGTATCGCGTAACACGATTGCAAAGGGTCCGCTTCCTCTTTCTCGCATGTCGGTGACACCGAGCGGATTTGTAGAGGAATTGCGGAAAGTACAGAGAGAAAGAGAGAGCGGGGAAAAAAACCTTCCCCCCTGGCAGATAAAACACGGATCGGGACCGCCTGGCGAGCGGAAGTGGAGAGAAGAGGAGAGAAACCGAGCAAAGGGCGGAAGAGCGGCGGCGAAACAAGAGGGTGTGCGCGGTGAAGGGACTGGAAGGGTCGAGCACCGGGCGTATCGGTCAAATTATCGAGTGGTACGTTACGGTTTTATGCAGATTCGCCAGAAATGTTCGGGCAGTTTCGGAATTAATGGCGGCCGGACAAATGTTTCGCGGTTTTTCTGCTGAATTATCGTGCCCACGGCGCAACATAACGCGAGCGCGATTTCGTGTATGTGTGTGTGTATATACGTTACACCGCACAGACGTGCACGCACGCACACATATGTCGGCGAACGTCGCGGCACGGGGTACGGCGTACTACATGCGCCACCGTCGGAATCGGCTTCGGGTAATGTATACATTACATGCACGGTCGTCGCGGCACACCCGGTTACAAATGCCGGTATAATGCGCCGGAATATGTCCGTTTTTGCCTAAAGCTCCCAAAGTGCCGGAAGCTCGTACAGACACACACACATAGACACCACGCACACACATACAGCGCGTCGAGAACTTCGAGCGACAATACGGATGAGCTGGCTTATCCGTTTAATTCGAGACAGTTTCAATTACCGATCCGATGGACTGATTATTTCAGAGAAACGACGTGAAAGAACGTATTTCTCGATTCTTTCAATCCATACTGACAACACTGAATGTGTGTATTATTAAATTTCCTGCTTACAGTTACATATATATAATATATTTGTTTTCACATGTAAAAATAGTTACATGTATTACGGATTTGAGGAGGAAAAGAAATATTTGAAAAAATTTATTGGAGCGACGTTGTGTGGAGTTTTTTACAAAAAATAACTCGAGATGTGAAAACCTAGTGCAAACGCGAAAAACAAAATTGGGAAGGAAAATACTAGCGAGCAAAAGTTTTTTTGCGTCTAAATTTTAACCGCTTGAAAACGTTAAAAATGCACCGTTCAATTACAACCGGATCGTCAAATCGGGTTTATCGAAAAAAAAAAAAAAAGGAAAAAAACCAGTATACGCAATACGTCCTAGAGAGACAAAAGTATAAAAATATATCCCGAGCGGCTATTGATAGAGCGAGCAAAAATTTTATTCAGATAACATCCGCTTTTCGCCCGATCGGGTCACTTAAATTAATTCCTCCGTATCCCTTGATCCCCCCGAAACTGCGCGCTAGTGGATCGCGCGTCGTATTATAGCAAACGCGCGCTGGCTGGGCGCCGTCCAATGGCGTCCAAAAATCGCCTATGTATGAGCATTACCGGTAATGTATTACGCATGTAGTACGCGGTTAGATATTCCGTGTGAACCACCCGCAAGGAAGATAACCGTACACACTGTATCGAGAGATGCACTCGAGAGAGAGAGAGAGATAAGCGCACTATCGAGAGAGAGAGAGAGAGAGAGAGATGAGCACGACTATCGTCGTACGCACATGAATAGATATTGATAGTAGATAATGATGTCGATAAAATATATACAGCGCATGCTACTTCCACGATGGAGTTTTTGATACGCCAAGAGAAAGAAAAAAGTTATCTCTCCCAGAGAAAACTCAAAATGTACCACGTGAGAAATACAACGCATTTTCATTCGTTAACGTAAAATCGTTATCTTACATTCGAGCTCCCGCAAATTAAATCTATTTATACGAAATATACTTAAGTAAATTAATTATTTAAGCAAATTAAGTGGAGATATTTTCATTTGATAATTGAGGAAGCTAAGATGTATCGCACCGATCATAGATAATAGCTAACGCATTCCGTGTATACACACACACATACACATACACGTGTGTGCGTGTGCATGTCAATTTGTTAGCCGTGTGCTTCGATTATCTGCAACGCGCGATTAATCGAGATGGCTCATTGAGATGGAACTTAATGTCGCGCTAATCACTCGAATTCGGATTAATTCCTGTTTCCACCCCTCCGCCATCTTCTCTCACCCTGTGTTTCCTGCTTGCGTGCAACTTGTCGCCGACAATCAAGTTGGAGTATTCTTGTACCCGCGGAAGTTTCCCGCGTCCCTTTCTCCGACTATCTTATGTACTCGCTCTCTCTCTTTCTTCCTTTCCGCTCTCTTCTTCGTTCTATTATTGCTCCCGTTCCTTCTTCTCTGGTCTTCGTGCTCATCTCCGTTCGCGTCTCTCCGTTCTCTTCCTTGTTCGTACAACTTCGAGTTTCGTGTTTCCGCGCGAAGACGAAAATCGGGGGAACGTACTGGGATGAGTATCAAGGCTATCGAGGTGGTGGCAACGCGGTTAAACCACTTCCGGAAATTACTGTCACAGCTAGTCTCAGACTTCCTCCGCGTGTAGCTTACGATGTACACGGATTTAACACGAAATTCCTTATCGAATTGCGGAACGAGAGAAAGAGACAATACACTCGGTAATTGCTTTTTCAGTTTAGTCGTGCGACGTCATGATTACCGCAGAAGTAATCAATAAAAAAATAACGAAATACAGTAACACTTCTAATATAATCTATTATCGCGATCTGCAAACCCCGTGTCGAAGGACATACGCAGTCCGACGAGAGAAGTTTCGTCGAAAATGCTTTCACGCGATGATGAAAACTAGTTATCGCAAAGTCTCGGAATATTGAAGAATTTGGTATTTTCAATATTGACATCAATTAACCGATCGGAGCGGCTGTGATTGATCGCTGTTCTGTTGGCAGTTTTCCAAACCCGATGTCACGCATCTCTCGGCACTCTCTTGCTCACACACCCCCGCACGCGAAGGGAACCTTAAATGAAACCTTTCACGTGGCGTGACTGATCGTGTCACTACTGGTCGCTGTCGTGAGCGGCCGTTCTCTCACGCGCAACCAAATCAGCCTGCGCTACCATTCGAGTAACACGTGCCCGTTCAATAAGCCTTCACACGAGCGTGTAATGCCGCGGCCTATACAGAATAGCCGCGTTCCCCACGTTGATTTTGCTATCGACATCGATTATCTCGTCGATGATGCGAGTAATCGTCTGCGAGAGTAGTCGATAAATAGAATTTATCGCATAATTACGATGCGCGCGGCTAAAGTAACTCGTCGCGTTGGGATGTCGAAAAAAAAGAAGAGAACAAAAATGCGAAAAAAAAAACACTCAGTTGAGAATATTGCTTCAGATATTTTTATCTAAACGAAATGATTCGCGCGGCAATCTTGAAATTCGTGTAATCTTTTCGACAATCCGCCCGGAACGTTGGATCGACATTGACGAGAATGCAGTCTCGTTGACAGATTTCATTTTTCCTTTTTTTTTTGTTTTTTTAACGAACGGCGAGTGTGTATTAAGAGATTACGCCGCGCAATATGTTTATTTGAAACGCGCGATACGCCCCGCACTGCCGCCGGTAGCGACTGAAAAACGCAACGATATTTATTCTGAAAAGCGGGTTATCGATAGAGAAAGAGAGTGAGAGAGAGAGAAAGAATCGTAGATTTATACGTCCATACATGCAGCGAACCGATAACTATTTCTCCCACAAACGGTTAAAAAAAATCTCCCTTTCCCTCTGTCCGTCTCTTGCCGGTAAAGTCCCTTGACAGCGCAACATTCGTATATAGAAAAACATTGTTCATCATCTTTGTGGCAAACTGTTGCCGTGCTATTTTTCATTCGGGAAATGAATGCCAGTCGCGCCGATGAGAGTCGAAGGGCCTCCGACGCTTGATATATATTTTTCAAGTCTTGGACTATTTATAAAAGTTTGCTGTTTTTCGTATACACGTACGAGAGCTGCGCTACAAATCATCATTGTCAAAAAAAAAAGAAGCAAAACTATACAAAAAACTATGTGTGCGTGTCTACGTACGCGAGGATGCGATAAATCATAATATCCGCGTTGCGCGCGTAATGGAATAAAAATCGTAGTTACATTTTGTCATTTGTTATTTCGACGCTGATGACGAATGTTGCGACGAATGTCCCGCGCTTGCGAGAGAGTTATAATTATTTTGAAAAATGTATCGCGCGCCCGGATATATTTTTCGCGTCGCGATACACGACGCGACGCGCAATGCTTTAGTTTCTAATATTTCTGCTGCTAATGGATTTTAAATATTGCACGTACGATGAGCGAAGTAAATCACAGTATTTTTCAAAAGAGAGAGAGACACGCGCACGCGTGCGCAAAAAAAATATAATACTTATGAAACATGTAAACTGCGCAACTCTTCGCGATGTGTTCCGTAAAAGATTGTTTGCAAAAAAAACAAGCAGAGACCTAAAAATTCTAAATCTTTCTAAAATTTACATCATTATAAAACACACGCGTACGGATGTACATGCACGTTTCTCCGATAGCTATCGATGGGCGAAACTCAAACTCGTCAAACGCGACGGGAGCGGGAATCATTAGCGACTGGGTTCTTTTTTTCGCGCTCGGGAAAAAACCGGTTGCTCGACGCGTTTTATTTAAGGTGGAGATTTTCACGGAGAGAAAACAGCGTGTTTTCAGCGCGGTAATTCTTCAAACGGCGAGAAAGAAACGGTACGCAGGGGAAGTTATCGGGAGATATCGAGACTAGATTTAGAACTCCACATATAAAACGCCCGAGATCCGCGCGCGAGCGCGTGTCCCGGAAACGGAGAGCGATCGCCCCGGCCAGTTCCTGGCTTCTCACATCCGTTTGCAGCCGAGGTCAATCTCGAGCTCGCCGACTTTCGTCGCGTCGCGAGATAAAAAACGTAACTTTCTCGGGGTGCCTCCCCCGTAGCGAGAAATTGAACAACTCTCTCGACAGCATTAAGAAAATTGGGATGTCGCGTGATGGTCGATATTACCCTCCTCTTCTTCCCCTCGTCGAACGCGCACGTCCGACCAGCGTAGCAATTTCAATTTTTCAAATTGTATCGAGATGTTCGAAAACTGACAAACTGTATTTTCTGCGAATGAATCCGATTAAAACTTTTTTATCCGATTTTCTTTCAACAAATATCATCAAATGTGAGAAGATTACAAAGAGAAACGTGCTTTTCGCATCCTCGCAAACA
Organism: Pseudomyrmex cubaensis; assembly: GCA_014825685.1. NCBI lineage: Eukaryota > Metazoa > Arthropoda > Insecta > Hymenoptera > Formicidae > Pseudomyrmex > Pseudomyrmex cubaensis. The sequence goes on along the minus strand of QVOA01008703.1, from coordinate 18,812 downwards.
TCTCTCGCGGATTTATTTATTTATTTATTTATTTATACGAAAGATACACACGATGTATCGCGAGACCGTTTCATTTTGACATGTATTCGCGGACATGTTTTGAATTTACAACGAGATCGGACGATGCTCGACGACGGCATTAAGTAAAATCGAATCTTTGGACGCGATCGATATTATTCCGTCGAAAATGGATGTATTGGAGGTACGTATAACCATTTCAATCGACTCTTCAGCATCGACGATGTTGATTCTTGGCGATCGGATCGGAGAGCTTCTTTCAAAAATCATACGCGATGTAATATTCAGGCAATTGACAGTCCGGCAATACAAAAAAGCCTAACGCTTTTGAAAGCGTTTCATCACTAAACTGTGAAAAAATTTAATAGTGAGAAAAAATGTTGATGTAAGTCGACTATATGAAAGTTCCATTTAGTTACAAAGAGCGACTTGACACAATGTAAACTTTTCGCAATTTATTAAATTTGAGGTTGTTGCGCGTCTGAACCGGGTCGTCGATAACCGCGAAAGATCGCCCGGTGAAGGAAGGGATGAGCATTTTAAACTTTCGATCCGCGGCTAACCCACTTTTCTCTCTTTCTCTCTCTTTCGCTGTGCGATATCATGAAAAAGCAATTATAAGCGGAGTGGAGCAATCTAAAAGGCTGCCAATTAATTGCAGCCCCCGTCGGAGGCTTTTTTATTGCGCCCTCACTGTCATTTGTTCCTCATCGGCCGATCTAAATAAGGGGTCTGTAACGTTAGCCCGTGCTTGATAACCGAATATCGACCACGTTTTAACGAGCTTCCCGCAGAACACGCGCACCTATGACGTGTCGCCCCGGCTTTATCTGCTTGCTTCAGGCAAGATCGACGATGCTCGATGTGGTAGCTACATGTGTACCGTACCTTGTAACGCACGGTTTGAATTAAACTACCACCGCTCGCGAGTGAGCGAGCAACATCTCATTCCTTGTAATAAACGCGCATATAGCAAACGCGATTACGTACGTAACTGTGCGGTATTTAAGCGCGCGTCTATCGTCTGCCGCTCTACTTCAACGTGTTCAACAACTAACCGATGTGTGTGTGTGTGTGCCGTTTCGTAGAAATCGCAATCACGCAACAATTTGTAATTATACGTACGTACGCGTATATCTATCCCAAACTATTCCTCCGCTTCATCCCTCGCGAGAGAAAAATATCACATCACGCGAATCGCATTGTGCGCGCGTTCGAAAAAAGCAGAAAATAAAATCGAACGAGAGAGAGACGCGCGATTCAAATTATTAACAATTACCACCCATCAGAACTGTATATTCGTAATTTTAATGATGTCGTTTTATATTCGATATGAAATACAGAGCGTACATTGAATTACATACATTTTCGAAAACTCGATGTATTTATTACCAAACAGAGAAGAGAGAGATGAGTCGCTATCCTCGCGGAGTTGCTGCAAAAACTGGTGCATTAATGCAACATCATACGCGGAAATCCAGCTTTCCCTTGAATATTTACACTGTGCCACTTATTACCGTAATATTTCCGCAACGCTTTACATCTTGAGGCGCCCAACGCCGGGAGAGAGTTTGCTCTCTCTCATGCAAGTTTCCTCGTCAGGCCTGTGGTCTTATTGCGCCGACCGACGTGTAGCGATACACCTCCGATCGTATATTACAAACTTTAGTCGTAACTAATGCAGCGCTTTGCCGCGCGTTTGTTCAACAAGAGCTTAAGATCCAGGAAGGTTGCCGGAGGCCACTGAGGAAAGCAGTCCGAAATTTCAACTCCGCTTTTATTAACCTATGAACACACAACACGGTATAAGGCGGTGCATATTTCATGTACGTGCAAATGAAGATTTCAAATTGCAAAAGTGGTTTCTCGATAGAAAAATGCGTTCGAAATTATTTTGAAGCTTCGTGATATTCAATGTTTTCGCAAACATTGCGAAAAGTTTTTCTTAAAATATTTCGAGACCAGATTTAAAAAGGGAGAGAGAAAGAGAGGGAGAAAACTCATTGTTCGAAATTATTTTTCCGGTTGTTCGTGTCTGCATCTGTCAAATATTTTATAATAAAAGAGAAAGAAGAAGCAAAACACTCGATACATTCTTCACACAAAGAAAATCACATTTTTTCACGATTTTCTCGCTACTAGACAATTGTTCCGCGATTTCGATCGTTTTCGGCGAGACGCAAAACTTTCGCACGTCGGCGAGATGTTTTATTGCGGAAATAAATCGCGAGTCTTCCTCTTTCCACGACGACCGCCGTTTCCTAATCCAGTCCTCGCGTCTCGGTCGCAAGCCTGCCGGTTAATTTTCCGCTAAGCAAACGCACACGGCGGAGAGAAAGAGGGCGGTGAGAGGGTGGCGAGCGACCCAAGAACAAAATCGATAGTCTATTATTCGGGCTTAAGTCGCGCGATTTATGTGTACACTCCATCTTCGTGCTTGCCTCTCTCGAGATTGTAACGCGCGACGGTCTAGGGTAGTGAGCGCATTTCGATCTTCCGGGTCGACACTTCCGTAAAGCCCTTCCGCAACCAGCAAAGATACGCACACAACACCGTGCGCGTTGCGTACGGGAAATTATCTTGAAATGACATATTTCGTTAAAATCACACACATAAACCTCCCTCATATTTCTCGCTGCTGCGAGAAGCAGCGTCTCTGAGTGTACCTGGCGCTGTTTGTACGCTGATAATATTAATCCTCTGCGGTCGTAAGAGCTTTGGGGGATGTGTGCATGTGTGTTTACCCCGCCAAAATAACTCGGATATCCCGGATTACAAGCCGCAAAAGGTGAATTCATAATAAACTGTGATTTCCATAGTTTCTCGTTAAGTGAGTTTCGTGAACTCTTTCTCTCTCTCTCTCTCTCTCTCTCTCTCTCTCTCTCTCTTTAGACGTATCACCGTTCATACGTATTTTGTATCGTAACATGAAACACACGTTTGCGCACACATTTCGTAAAAACAAAGAGAGATCCTCACTTCTACAAAGATTGTATAATAAAAAGATCAAAGTGACAGATAACGTGCGTTTGTGTGCAAAGTTAGTGAAATTTTGCTCGGACCGCTTTCGAGAAAACGACTCGTGTACAACCGCCATTGTTCCCCGACCGAAAAGCGCGCTTTCAAGCTCGCGAACCGCGATGTTGTCTCGCGCGGCACCGTCTGTTCTGAAGAGAGTCTGAAGTCTCGAAGGGAAAGGTGCACCCGGACCATCCGATCTCTCCCGGAACAAAGAAAAGTTGGGGCTAGGGTACCGCCGAGTTAGCGGAGGTTATCTGGACCACGTTAATCCTTTCTCGCCGCGCTTTCCTTAACGCGGAGGAGGGAGTGCGCGCGGGATCAGGCGTGGAATCAAGCTTTTATTTTCGCGGTACCTTGTCTAACAAGCCGTTTGCCACAATGGCGCGAAAGTTTCCATTGTGTCACGCCAGCGCGCGCACATGCGCACGCCTACGCCGACAATCAGCCGAGAAGCTTCACTTTTTGCCAAGCTCTCTCTCGCCTTCGGCCACCATTGTTCAATGATTGATGATATGCCGCGGCGGCGGCTTTAAGTGGAACAGAGAAAAGATTGGCGCGGGAAACTTTAGCCGGAAATTATGTGCGCGTTTAAACGTGGACGACATTTTTCTGCCGAGTTGTTGGCTTAAAGTTGAACGTTACGCTCGGGCGCCATAATTGCCAATCACGTTGATAAGAGATCGACTTTAATGCGGTAATTTTCGGATAAGTCGTCCTTTGTCGCTTAATGTTATTTTGTACGCAATATGCACAATGCGATAACTTTGTGCGTGTGTGTGTGTGTGTGCATTTAAATTAAACAATTCGTAATTGTGAAGAAAACATTACTGTATTTTGACTGTTTTGTTCCACTTCTCAAAATAGAGACCAGTTTTTTATAATGTCGTGACGTACTTCAGTTTTTACAAAAAGATTGCCACTTTATCATCTCCGTCCCCGTTTGTTTTTTACGACTCGACGTATTTCGGAGTTCAGATTTGACGATTGTGTATACGTCCCTTGCCATTATAGAACTCTCTCGTTCTCTTCCTGTAAATTGTGACACATAAATCTCGTCGATCAGACCCCGAGACTCAAATCACGCATATCGTGAGACGCATACGAGATGCTTGACTACGGAAACTCCACTTCTCTCACGCCCGCGTCGTCGACCTTCCACATGTACATATCGACGTAACCGGAGTTATGAATAATGCCAGACGCCTGACGAAATGGCCGTAGCGGGTTGTGATGTCATAAAATCGTCGTTAAAACTTAACCGGTAAAATCGGCCGTCTCTCTCTCTCTCTCTCTTGGATATATATAGCGAATCATTCTCATCACGCGCAGAACGCGCGCGTTCGAATTATCCGGCATTACGGGAATCATCAACGAGAGCAATTAGCTTTCCGTGAGATTAGCCGTTGAATGCAATTCTGCTGCGCGTTTCCATGTCCTTTGTTTCGTTCATAATACTCCTTCTCTCCGTCGACTGACAGTGTTGCCGCAATTTTATCATATTTTGCGTATTATTCGACCAGACATATTTTTTTTTTTTTTTTATTATCGGATTATAAATTTATTTTTATATTTAGGGAGCGTGTCATATTTTTTATATTGAGCGAAATGTTTGTCTCTCTCTTTCAATTTTAAAGGTATTCCAGGATAATCTGGGGTCTCGATTTGTTTAAAAAATTGAGCTAAGCAAAATTACATTTTTATTAAAGAAAAAAAGAAACAATCCTTCGTAAATTCCACGGAAGGAAACGAATAATCTTAATACGCGTAAAATATTTCTCGTAATACGTTACCCGTCGAGTCGCAGCTGAGATTAATTATTATTATTATTTTTTTTTTCTAGAAATGCAATAATACTCTTTCGCGGACACGCCGGGCGACGTGATTATCTGCGACGCGGAGACTCGCTCCGGGAGAATTTTATCGTTGAAACTTAAGCGAAGAAGCCAGATGAGAACGGTCGGAGTGCGCGGTTTAAAACGAGCTGGATGGCGACGGCCAGCGCGATAGATAAACGGAATGACTCGAAGGGCGGAATGGGCGGGTCGCGGTTCCGCGATTATGAAAAGTTGCCGTCATTTCGGAACGCCCGCCGCGCCGGACTATTCCGCGCGGGAGTTCTTCAACTTTTTTACGAGTTATTGAACTCTCGAACGCGCGAAGTCGGACTCGCGAGAATAAGAGCCCGAGGAGTTAGTTAGCGTTCGTTCGCGGGACTTTATTGCCTTCAATGGCACATTTTTGCTATTATTTGACGTTTCACAATCGGTTCGCTCGCCCGTAAGATAGTGCGCGATTAAAATGTGCTGTTCGAAAACGCGGGGAAGGAACAAAAAAACCGTCTATTATTTAATAAGAGAAACCTTCATGATGTAATTTATACATATATATATATATATAAAAACAGAATTCAAATTGTTTGACAAATTCGAGTTTATTTTACACGCGTCGTTTTTGTTAGCTTTCTAGTCCGATTATCTATAGCGTCCGCACGTATATTTGTTTTCGGATTCTGCGTACGCAGAGATAAATATATATCGCTTCTACAGGTAGATTGCGTCTGCAGGTAGATTGCGTCCAATTAGAGACGTTCTCGGCCCTGTTGCCACAGAAGGAGCGACGAAATGATGTAATGTATTTACACCCTTGCGCACGTATCCACGATGGTTAACCAGCCTCCGGCCATTGAAAGTAGGATTCAATTACGTTATATTCACTGCAATAAAGACCGAATAGTAACTTGAATATTTCGGATGCATAGGACAACGCGCGCGGAGACCACGCGCAAGGATGTCTGCAACATCCTAATGTTATATTCTCTATCGCGCCATACACAACAGATTATTCCAATTATGTTACAAGAAAGCGCGGTGCGTACAACAAAACAGCACAATAAAACTCACATTACAGTTTCTCTTTTTAACGCTCTTTGAGTACATTTTTTTTTTGTTAAAAAATTCTCTCTTGAATATACGCGCTACATGTATCGACGACGTATGTAACGCGCGAGACAATACAGACCTGGTGATCACAGTAATTTAGCTCAAATACGATCGGAATGTCTGCCGCTTCTCTCGCGCGGCTCGATAATCGCTTTCTCGCGCGAATTTCAGGACATCGTTGATCCTCTCCCCCGGTTATCTCGTCACCGCCTTTGTCTACCCGGCGCGCGGCGCGGCAAGACGCGCATTTAGGCGGTATGTCAGGAACGGTAAGCAGCAGCGCAATAGTTTGCTTTAGTTTCGCCCGGAGACATCTCGGACACCCGCGAAACTCTCCGTCGTTCTCGACTTAGTCGGTCTTTCGCGAAAACCGCATCACTGTTCCACGCTTTATTTGTCAGACGTTAAGCAGACGTCGCGGCGATACTCAAAAGAACCCGCCGCAGTTCTATAGTTTCTTTCCTTCTCTCTCTTACTCTTTCTATTTCTCTTTATGCACGCACCTCTTTTCCGGTAATTAGACTTGTAATCCCGTGAAAGGAAATAATTAAAGGAAACCTCGACGAGAGAGATACTAAAGCCGATTAGCGCCCCGATGTTGGGGAGCGGCGCTATGTGCCGATGCGGTATATCGTTCGTGCGTTATTCAAATGCACGTGAGAAGCGTCCGAACAATGCAATCGTAAAAAAAAAAAAAAAAAAAACACCGACGCGCGATACCTTTGAGACGAGAAAAAAAATTTGCATTTGTGAATCTGTTAACCCAGTTTTTCTTTTTTTTTTTTTTTTGCTCAGTACTCAATACGCGCTCTAACTTGGTTATCTTTCATCTACGTCCTCGCTTATCGGTCTTCGTCGTTTATGAGACAGACGCTACGAATGACGAAGAGCACGTAATCCAATAGGAACCGCAATTCCAACTTGATTAGATATTTTAACATAATGAACGAGCTCATAAAGTTTGGTGTCAAAATTACGGCTTGTATATGTTCAAGTAGAATATTCGCCGTTACAGTCAGACGCGCGAGGATAATCGGATTTTCTTTCGCGGTGCGAGCTGATTACGATCTTTTCATCGTAGTTCGCCAAGCAAAACGAAAAAAAGTCTAGTCCGATATTAAAGAGTCAATTTTGCGACAATCAACATGAACGAGAGGACGTAATTATTATTAGAGAAACTCGATATACGTTGCTCGTCGCTCGCAGCTTCGACAAGTCGGAGTTACACCATAGTGCATCGCGATCCACTACGCGCCGCATGGCGTAATTAAGTCTCCGCAAATCTCGTAGTAGCGTTCGGGGTGGTATCGTCGCCACCACCGAGACACCCGGTGTACTCAAGCGGGATAATTGAATAGGGTTTTCGAGGCTGTGCCCTGCGCCTCCTGACCCTGGAGGAATGGCGCGCACATCCACGGATGTATTGTTCGGGCGCAGCCACAGGAACGCCTGGGGCTGCTGTCGATATATATAGTATATATATATAGTATATATATAGTATATGTATATCGTACACTCGCAGATAGCCAATTGCGGACTCGGCTTAATTAAGGTATTCGTGGTTGTAATGAAATTCGAACGCCGTGTCTTTAAGCGGCGCGCGAAGGTATACAGAACGACGCGCTCCGCGAAATCTCTCTGAAATATAATCTGAGCTTTTTCCGCCGAGAGTTTTCTCAATTGAGTTGCGCCACCAAGAAGTTTGGAAGATGAAACTTCACGATGTTTTCCCCCGCGCCGCGACGACGACGTTTCAATTCGGAAAAATTCGATTAAGGAAAACGACGATCGCGGTCGGAGACGTTACGAGCGCGAAAGTCGAATGTTTAATTTATATTTCTGTCGATTTTTTAAAATTTTTCTCGCGGTTAGTTTTTGAAGCGCCAACTTTCGCATTCACGTTCGAAGATTAATTCGCTCTGACGAGTCTCTTAGTTACGTGTTTGTTAAATTTTTATAAATCAAATATTGTTAATGTTTTTTCGAAGTCGACGCTATCTTTTCTCCCTCAGTTCAGATGACCGGTGCGTTTAAACGAAAATACACTGATTTTCTCGAACACCGCGGCGTTGTGTAACGGCGAACAGATTGCACGTAGAGCTCAGCGCTGATCTAAACGACCGCGCGCAAGCACATAGGACCCGGCCATATACTGCGAGGCTTTGGGGTGTCGATTTGTTTTCCGTATCTACCGCGTCGCAAAACATAGCCGCGAGCCTTAATTAAGACGGACGAGCTTATGTTATCGCCGAGCCATTTACTTGAGCGGGCAAAATATCGCACTTTCAATACGCCACGGCGCGGCCTGTGATTTATGATTATACAGTTTTTACATTATCGCGCTCTCTCCCTGCACGCGCGCGCACTTGTATTCCCCGGTGAAATACCCGCCGCTAAACAATCGCAAACGTTGCCGCTTTTAATTAAGGCGTTGTTTAGACGGGACGTAGTTGCACGCGGAGCGAAAAAAAGTACGGTACAATATTGTTCACATTGATTTCTTTCGCGAATGAAATGTTTGTAACAAATGTTTTTTTGTTTCTATTCGAGATGTGAACAGAGAAAATATTTATTTAAAATAAAAACTTCAGAAGTATCGAAATGCAATCCCCTATGGCGTGTGTTGCGATAAAACTTTTTCTAAAAAATACTAAAAAAGAAACTGCGAAAAAATTTGGTTCTCACTACATCGCTCGACTTTCGGTCGTCGATTAAATCTCTTCAGCGCTAATTGTGAACTTCACCTCGTAAGCGACAAAGTAACGCCGTCGGTAATGCACTATCACTTAGATGAGGGGAGGAGTAAGAGGGGGCTATCATCAGCGCGCCCCGTCGTATAATCGCAACATACAATATATTTCAGACGGAAGCCGGCTTAAGCGCTCTCGGTATACACGCTCCGGGCATATGATTGCGTATTGTTCGAGTTCGCTCGGGCGACGCTTTGAACTGACAAGTGCACAGCCGACCGCCACAATCGCCGACAACAATCGCGGCAGCGGCGACGATTATACCAGTCTATGTGTGTGTGCGCGCGTTTGTGTCTGTGTGTGTGTATGGAAGGCAATTATGAGCGCGCCTTAATTAGCGAGACCCGCACAAAGCGCAAGCTGTATCCTGCACCGGACGTACAGACGCGCATCGTGACGATGATACTCTATTGGATCTCTGAATCCACTCGGCGCGGATTGATCCGGCCATTCATGATCCCGTCCTACTGACCAGGCTACGTTTCGACACGGCTGATTGATATTCCGCGCGAGCACCCGGTTCCCGTGACCGATTTCCCATTCGCGCGAAGGTGTTTTTGCGGTTCTCTGCAAAACGAATGCGCATATTTTGCGCGCAAAAAGACCGATCGAGCTCAGGATGAGAAACGAGTTCTTTGACGACGAGTTCGACGATTTCGCGGATCGACACTCGCGCAACGTTCGAGAGATAGCGCGTGACGCAAAGTCAGACAATAAAAATATAAATTTCAAGCGCGAAAAATCGCGGCTGTGTGCGTTACTTCGCTCTTATCTACCACGTGTGACGTAATTAACGCGCGCGAAGGAAATCAGATGGGATAGCGGAATAAAAAAATGTGTTTCGCGCAAAAGGATTTCACGCTTTCTAATGTGAAAACGAACGCGCGCGCCTCGGATATGTATTTTGTAGTAAATGCACATATTTCGTGCACGGACGCGAGGGGAAGATAATCTATATGTGAAGGAACGAACGCGGTACGTGCATCTTTCCGAGAGATCGCACTCGACCGGTTGATAAATGATTCCGTGCGCGAGGAGTATTGAATATTACGATCTGTCAAAGTAATATATCGCGTAAATCTATTTTATACGGTGACTACGTGTACGCGGTCCAAAATTAGCGCGCAATAATTAATAACCTCGAGAGAAATAAATTGACACTGTATTGTACTTCTCTTATCGTGAAAAAAAAAAACAGTTTAAAAACAAAAAAGTTTGCTGTACTAGAGGGAGATAAATATATATACGCGCGACGAAGAGAATATAAACGGAAGATAAATTAATGGAAATTTCGAAGACCTCGCGAAAGTGGAACGTGTATTAATGAAGAATTAATGGACGTGGTACGCAAATGTGCTTCGGTAACAGCTTCGGGGGGGTACACGTTGACGAACGTCATCGTCTTCCGTCTTCTTCCCCTTCTCTCTCTTTTTCTCTCCTTCTTTATCCGCTTCATATCACTTTATAGTCTCGAGACGCCGTCATTAAATCGCATATACATCCGGGTGGATTTATATCGCGCCTAGAACACTGTCGTCGCGCGGGCGCCACTCGGTCTCGTTATACAACCCCATCATACGCGCCATTTATTCCGTCTGTGTATCCGTCCGCAAAACGGACCAGCAGCAAAAAGCGAAGTGGCGCTTGGACGCTCATCAAAAAGCTCGGACGCCTATTTATCGTGTCGCACGAGCGCCCGATAAATTTCCACGGATTTGCACAGTCTCGCGAAAAAGCCCGCAAATATTATTCACGGCACACGCGGTCGTTGTATTCGCGCGCGTATATCGTGTTTGCGGTCTCGTCGCGCCGCGCCACACGCGAAAATTTCGAAACGACCGCGAATCGAGACACGAAGAACGCGAACCACCGTCGATCGCGCGACGTTCTGTAATTTGTAACACCTTTATATAAAGAGACCAAGTGAGGGAAACGGCCACGCTGCGTTCGTTCGCGATATCCGCGATAAAAAGATATCCGCGCGCGGTGATTTTATTTCTCTCGGGACACGATATTCTTCCTTGCGGTTGAATCGGAACGTCCGATACGAGAGAGAATTGCGCTATGTGTTGACCGAACGTACATACATACGTAAAACGTTGCTACAGCAGCTAGTCCGTAAACAGATAGGTTAGTCCAATAGCCGCACAATGTGTTGCGGATATATATTCTGTCGAATCACAGATATTGCGACGTCGAATCGTAAAAACTCGATGGTTTATTTATTAAAGCGACAATTCCACGCTTTTACGTGTGCGTTCTTGCTTGCAAATATAATAAAAAAGATTATACACTTGTGAAACTATAGATGTTATGATGTAATGATAATAATTTTCTTACGACTTTTTGTGTGCTTTTGTACATACATACACGACTTATCTCTGAATGTGACTTTTATTCGGTCGTAAGCGAGACACGTCGTTGCGTCGCAACGAGATAAATTTTTTGACGGAGCGGAGAGAAAAAAATTTCGTTCGAGCGCGCAGGCTCGATGACGAGGAAGAAGCGCAACAAAACGGGAGAATCGCGACCTGGTCGACGACCTTCCGCCGCACGACGGAATCTATATGGAAATGACGCGTCGACTTTAGACGCCGGGATTTACGGAAGAGCATCGCTCTCTCGGATCCGCGGCGTGGGCTCAGAGCCGCGTCGCGATATGTGGTCGCGAACTCCGCGTAAGCTCGTATAAAACAGCGCGAGCGGAATGAAGAGATGCGACGGGAAGAAAAAGGGGAAAGAGGGGACTGAGAAGGATAAAGTCGAGAGAGCTTGAGGATGTAGAGTTTTCGCGCGGCGAAAATTGTTGTGCGAGCGACACGCTCAAACGACACGATAAACGCGCGCGATAAACATGATTCTCGCGTAAGAAACCAACGTAAGATCTCGTATTTCGCAAATCACAGTGAAACAGATGACGAATATATCCGCCGTGAAATCGCGCGTTGCGCGCGTTGTTCCACGAGGGATAAAGGCAAATGACGAACTCTCTCACGATCGATTCAATGTTCAGAACAAGACGCTAAACTAGTATTTTGAATAAAATTTAGGAAGGTTTATAAAATTGTAATAACACAAATTCGTAATTTTATCGAGTTTTGTTGCTTTTCAGTTCCGTCTGATCTATTTCAATCATAACTACTTACTATAGATATAGTGTTTCAGACGTTTATACGCGGAGCTATTTAAATTACGTAGTAATTATTTATACAAGGTGTACCAAAATAAGACGAAAGCGAAATTTTCTTCGCTTATATACGCAGGATCTTTTTTTAAGATCGACTCGCGCGACGTGCGTTGTTGCCGGCCATCGGCAACGACGGAAGGGTTAACACCGCGAAAATTCTTCTCTGAAGAATTCTTCGAAGTCGCAAAAATCTCGGGGATCTTCGAGGAATGCATCTCCGTCTCGCCACGCCGGGAACGTGACCTCACGACGCCACCATAGAATTTACTACAATGGCTGCCAGACGTTTCCGTTTTGCCGAGCGGCGTCGCAAACACGGCTCTTTCTGAAACACGCTCACGATTCTCCACTCGCCGGTCGGTCGGTCGGTCGGTCGGTCAGAACGACTTAGCGTCGCCCCGGGAAATTCCCCGGTCTGAATGATTTAGCCCGCGCGCATTGTATGCGTCTCCCGCGGAGTCTGAGCTTCGACGCGGGGGTTTCCTCGTTTTATCCGCGGATCGCGCGTGAATTTTAAAAGATTCAGCGGGAGCCCGCGCGCGCGCGCGCGCTTACGATGACGATAACGCGGGTATGATCTGGGATTACCGCGTGATGACAAAGTCGTAAATCGGTGATTCCAAAATTTCAAAAACGCAGCGGGATTTAGATCTGTGAAGAATGTGCACACATGGTGTAATCCACTCGCGCATCAAAAGAGAGAAAAAAGTTTATCTTCTTTTTTCGTTCTTTTTTCTGCGCATTATTATCCTCAATTTCTCTATTTTTATCTCGTAACTTAAATCAGATCGAGCCACTCGGTCGTCGTTAATTTGAGAGATTAAATCAATTTTCGCTGTTTACAAATAATAATCCGTTTGTATACCGGAAGGATATCTATGAATATTGCTGGCCGCGGATATAACATTTCTAAATCAAAAACTCGCAAAACTCATGCAAAATACACAAGTAAAGCGGACTGGTTTATAATTTATGTACAAAATGCAGCAAAATCCACCGGAATCGTCTGACACAGTTTGCAAAGTAATTTTGCTAATTTTGCGAAATAAAATTAATGTATACGTCAAATCGTATCGCGTCGCGAGGAGGCGCGGATGATTTCTCTTAATCACAGTTGCGGTAATTACTCGGTGTTGATTGTGGCGATGTACCAGCGCGAGCGACCGACCGCTCGCTGATTATTATTGGCGCAAACTCGCCTCGAAGTGCGGTCGTCTTCAGGACGGCCGCGGCCGACGAGAATCGAATTTACATGGAACAAGTAGTTTTCCCGACCAGTGCGCGTCGTGCGCACTTCCGTTCCTCTTGTCCCCGCGTCGTCGCGTATTTCCGTCGCGCATTTCGCGTGTTTCTCCGGACTGGACTCGCGACGGGATTGCGGAAAGTTCGATGCGCTCACGTGTGTACATACACACACACACGTACGCGAATACACACGCACGTGCGATGTACGAGATGCATGCAGTTGTCGCAGGAGTTTCGCGATTGTACTTTTAGAATTGTTCCGTCAGAGGTGCGCCGTGATTACGCGGCCGCCGACGGCTGCGCCCAATCGTATGTGTATGTGTGTGTGTTTGTTGCCCTGCGAATTATATGACGGATGCGTCCGGACAACTCGTCGACGGCAGAGAAACTCTCCCGGTCCCTCGCTCTTGGTTTCGTTCGAAATTACGGTTTACACGACGGTGAAATTATACCGCGCTATTATGACGCGAGGTTATTCTCTAATCAAGACCTCGCGTTGTATCGGTAGTTTCTGCGAGTTACATCTCGTCATTGCATCTCAAAGGTACATTTGTTGTGTGCAAAAGTGAATTTTCACTCGAGAGGATGTAATTTGTGTTGTTTATTAAAATTATATTGCTGTTTTTATAACAAACTACAATTTCAAATAGTTTTAGAAAATGACACAATGTGGAACAAGCCTGTTTTACGCTTCAATTTTCCGATTGTTCTTCATATCGACGATATTTAACGCTCGAAAGAAAATGATTCCCAGTGCCGTGTACGAGATACACAAAAGGCATATATTTTTGTCGGGATCGATAACGCGCGCGCGTATGAATGATAAATGCTTATCCCTTCTGGGAACGCGGTGCGGGGACTTTTTAACCGAAAGTTTAGAACCAATTTTATCCCCATTCGACGCACACGGTTCCGTCACGTTCCGCGCGGCGTCACGCTCGCCCGTGCAAAAGGGCGGCGTTAAAAATTCATTATTTTGCCGGCATGCACATCGAGAGTCGGTCGAGTTGACGAAAGCGCGAAAGAAATTTTTTTTCTCTCTCTCACGGGCGAGACGCGCATAATTTTACAACCGCGCCGCGCGAATTCATGTGGTAATAAGGCACAAGAAACGCGCCTAACCCCCGCGACGTTCTCCGCCACGGCTGCGAGCTTGTGCTTTTGATTCGCGAGAAAACGATTTAAGTCTTTCTCTCCCTCTCTTTCTTTTTTTCTCTTTCGCGCGCACGACTCGTGATGAAGAACCTTAAAAAACTTCATGAGCGGGGATTACCCTCGCTCCGAAAAGCAGATAAAGCGCGGTGCGGCGTGTGTATGTGTGTGTGTACGTTTCCCGACATCGGGAAAACTTTCGCGTCACCTGGGCTTCCACTAAACTGCACGTGCTACAACCGACAGCAAGAGATTGGAAGAATGGGTCGAGACAACACTTTGCAAACAAGCTCTCCAATGAGCTCGACGGCGACGACAATTTACCGCAAACCGCGTCATGTGAGAAGTGATTTGTTTTCAAGTTAAAATCTTTCTTTCTCTTTCTTTCTCTCTCTCTCTTTCTCTAAATATATTGAATAATTTCATACACAAGCTTTTAATGTGTCATTGCCTCGCCAATAAATATTAAAACATTGTATACATCCTTCCTAATTAAGATGTTAATCATTTTCTGAAAAAATTTTCCTCTCTCTTTTTCTCTCGATAAAAAACGAGCAGAAAATATAAGCCACGGTGTAATTAGTCGAGATTGATCCTCTTCGTCGTGCGCCGTCATCAGAAAATCATTCTCGAGAGCGGTGTGTGTCTTCGTTTGTCGGGAGGGAAAAACGCGACGTTGAAAAAAGCCAGGGGCCGGCTCGTTGGTTTCCGAGGAATCTCGCGAGATGCAACTCTGCGGCTTCGGCGGAGAGGAGTACCCTCAAAGGGTCGCAACTCTCGACTGCACCCTCGTTCGCGCAGCGAGTAGTCCAAGAGGTGGAGAGTGCGGTCGGCCGAGCCGACGAGCTTCTTGTCTCTTCGTCGTTGGAGTGCACTTCCAAGCGCCCCGCGGCATGCAAATATTGACTGCCGCCCTTACTGTGCATCCCTTCGTAACTGGATCCCCCTGGATCGGCCGAACCTTTTTCCGAATCCTGCCGCCGGCTTGTTTTTTTTTGCCTTTTTATTTTTGCCTGCACTTCACAGATGCTACGATGATGATAAGAACAACTCCGAGAGGAAAACTCCATGCTTGGAATTTGGTTTTGAAAAATGTGTGTAACTGCGACCCGGTTGCACGGGGTCACGAGAAAATTTATTTTTAGAAAAAGAGAGAGACAGAGTATTTAGCGATGTTTGCGTAACGCAATATTTCCGTTACGTCGCTCTTCTTCTCGAAGCGAATTTATGAAATAAATTGCTCCGTGCGCAACCTCCCGCTTCCTTTTTAGTTATTAGAGTTTTATTGCTTTTGCAACGTCTTCGTGATATTAAATTCAGAATATTACGATATACAGAAGATTTGTCCTGCTTCGAGAGATACAAGTTCGTATATATTCCCGTCGTGTATATTACACTGCAAGTAGACATGTTTGATGCTTTTGTTTGCACAGAATGCGGTGTACTTTGCGGCCGAATATACATTGCGAGGAATAAAGAGAAAATATCAATTTTCAAATGCTTCAGACTCGCATCTTTGTGAAAATTATTAGTTTAATTAGAATAACAATCTCTCTTTCGTTTTTACACTCAATTTCGTAAAACCTTGCGGTAATTTTGTGAAACTCGCACACATTTTATTTCGAAAACCAACCAAAACCCAACCTCAGACAAGACAGAGAGAAGATGTCGATTCCTTTCCATGTCTCTGTACGAGTAAATGTAAGTGGCGAGTTTTACGACTGCGTCTCGCGAAGAACCACTACAATTTCATCACAATGAAACGTATCTCAAGAATCCCGTCGTAGATCCTTTGGCGCGCTCTCAGGCCAAATGCACTCGGCCACGGCGACGAAGGAATTTACGTCGTCGATCCGTTCAAGAGTGCGATCTCCGTAGCGCATCCCCAACCTGATCCTATACACATCAACGTGTCCCGCATACGGGACAAACTCGCCGCTCCCTAACGTAGTAAGCTCTCGAGCGTCTCTCGACGCTTCTCCGGTTCGCATTTTCGTTCTCGCGCGCGTGTTTACGACGTTAAAGTTACCTTTGTAGATCGAGAGAGCCGCTTCGAAAAAACCCGGCCATGTGCCAAAGAATAAATAGAGGGTCCTTCGCGTGCGAAAGCGCACAATAGAAAAGACCGCGTAACGAGGGTAAAATCGATCGGAGATACTGAAAGAAGAGGCGAGAGAAAGGGTATGAGATCCTTCGAAGGATCACTTGGAAGTTATCGTTTATACACGCTCTTCTTCCTTCATGCTTCGTCAGTCTTTCTGTGCGCGCGACACGAGGAAAATAACGTGTAAACCGTCGCGTATCCAATCGCCGGTAAATCTGCGCTCGCGCTTGTCGAGGCGAACAACGTGCTTACGGCGAAGAAAGCGCGACGGTTTGCTCGAATGCGTCGTAAAAACGAGCTCTTCCGCGATACGCCTTCTCGGGATTTGATCATTTCTTACCGTGTTAGTGCGCAAACATCTGAAGAATGCGACGCAGATTTTCTTACGTAAAATGGAACAACGCGCTCAACGATCATCAGCGTGCTTGCGACAGATAAGGAAATGCAGGCTCATTTTTCGTATTTTAAAGCATTGAAACAGTCTATGGTGATCGAAAGATTAAAGTTGTTAGTGTTTTTAATTATTTCTAATCTTAAATTAAATGCTCGCGTTTACCGAGTACATATTTGAGTGAACATTATTTCTTGAATTTGTAGTAAACACCTCGATTATTTCGCACGAAAACTGTCCCCGCTTTTCCTTATCTTAGCCAGAGACACTTTTCCAACTCCAATAACAGGATGTAATCAAACGTGTGTGCGAATCGCGAGCGAGAAAACGTGCAAACGTAAATTCGCTCGTCGGTTAAATTTCGTCGTTGAGCGAGTTTCGTGCACGCCAGACCGGCCATCTCCGCGCGGAAGTCTATCGCGTCGGTCGGAAACGCGCGCAGGGATCCTCGCCCGCCAACAATCTTCGCCAACGGTGAATGTACGGAGGACCGTTATCTCGGGCTCTTAATCTGCTCGGTAACTCCGTGAGAACGGCCGTTGTAGCGCTCGCTGGGGGCGAGTGCCGGTGTGTCTCTCGTCGCCGAGAAACGGCAACTTTAATGTATTCGAAAAGGGTCAAACTTCGGTCGCTACTTACTTCAACCAACCAACCGCTGTCTCCGCGGAGTGTGGCACACACACTCCGCGGAGGCCGCTTCTTCGAGGACTCCGTGTTCCTTCATTACGTCAGCAGCCCGACCCAATTTCGCGGCGTCTGAACTTTCGTCTTCGAATCCTGAACTTTAGCTGAGAGAGAGAGAGAGAGAGAGAGAGAGAAAGAGACTTTGTGCGAAGCAAGTTTCGAGAGGAGACGAAACACTTGCAGCATCCGAAAATGGCGGGCACTTAGACGAACGTCTAAGTGAAGATGAAGTCAATGCCTGTCTGCAAATAAATGGACCGATGTGTGTGTGTATGTGTGTTCATTTACTTGTCTATTTACCTTTTCCTCTCACTATCTACATAACGCCATATGTCTTAAAATTATATATTTGAAATTACAGATAAATACGAGAGCAATTGAATTAATTATATTTGTCAACATCTATTACAAGTGACGATGTTAATTGATAAGAAGGTTTCCATGTGTCTCCGAAGCGGAGATCGAATTAGAAAAGAGTAAACAATAAAAAATCAGCTTTGAGTTGCAGCCTTGTGAGTGTAAATTGCGAACGAGAAGAAATTCGTATAATTTACAATTTTAAATCGCGAGACCGAAGAGAAATGTCGGTGTTCTTCGACTTCGTCGGGGTGTCGCGGATATAAGTTCAAGATCTGGAGTACTAACTTTTGCAGTCGCGGATAGTTCGTGAGTTTACAAGAGCTTCGCCTCAGGCTTGAAACTATTATCTTGAAGTTCAAAAGGATATCTTTCGAGGAAGTGACTGAGAAATACTGAGAAGTGTTGTGCGGAAAATGCAATATGTATTATTAGATTTTACATCTTATATATACAGATATATATATATATATATATATATATATATATAATGTGTAAATTTAAAATACATACAATTATTCCCGCTTATTAAAACACAGAGAAAGAGATTCTCTTTCTCTCTACATGTCGACATACAAAAAAAAACTTCGTTTAAAAATGCGAAAAATAACGTACAATCTGTGTTTTTCACTACTGCGTATGTATTTTAATTCCGTTATCTTTTAAAATTAACACAATAAAAAAAAAACATGTTTGTATATCGGTTGTTTTGCCAATGAAAACAGCTGCCTCTCCGGGTTTTATATAATTTTGCACTCGCTGTGCAGATGCAACAAGACAGACTGAACTTACCGGAAAAGCGGGCCTGTGTATCGTGCGATTAGCGGTAATTACGGACTAGATGTGGCCCGTATATTTCGCGGTAAACTGCAAAACCGAGTTAATACATGTATAAGCATGTATAATATATATATATATGTATAATATATATACATATATATATATATATATATATATATATATA
>QVOA01008702.1:0-120245 GCA_014825685.1 Pseudomyrmex cubaensis | reverse complement strand
AGAGCCGTTTTTCTATCCGAGCAATAATTACGAAAAACACCCCTTAATACGAATTATTTCGATCGGTAATAACAGGACGGTCCAGGACCTTCTTAAAGAAATATTGGTATATGAATATATATGAAAAAATACCAATAATCATTATCGAAATTCCGATCGTGACACATATAATAATGTTTCAACACACAGATGTGTCGACAACACTTCACGAAAAATTCACCGTTGATTTTACTTACGAGACCCGCCGTTTGGTAAATAAATCATGTAAAATCCGTATTTTTCAAGTTTCGCGTGTAAACACGTCGATCGTTTTCGATCTCATTTCGACTACGACATTGTTATTGCTTCGAAACTCGATTACTCACTATATGATCCAAATAATTGGAAACTATATCCTCGGTATCCATGTTTAGTCATCTAGGCGGCGGAGATCCTCGAGACATATCCTATGACCTTCTGAAGGAAGAATGAGAGACGCTCAATGACGGAGCCTTCCAATTTGTAGAATTTCCAACAATACATGGTGTCGCAGAGGTAGGGAGGATAATGCGCAGTGAGCATGTTCAACTGCGCGCGCAAACTTTCTGTTTGAGTTTGTACGCGCCAACAAAATTTTGTGTTAAAAAAAACTTTAGAACGACTCATGTAAACCGGTCTCATGGTGTAATGGTTAGCACTCTGGACTTTGAATCCAGCGATCCGAGTTCAAATCTCGGTGAGACCTTGAGGTTATTATTTTTTATTTCCGCATACGCGCAATGTTTAACGATTTACAACGGGGAAACGAAGCTTGTTAAAATTTTCCAACGATAAAACAAGAGAATTTCTTTTAAACTTTGTATTAAATTTAAATATCAGAAAGATAACGCGCGAATCAATTTAACGTGTGTGACGCACCGCACTTTGCAAAATCGATTTTTCACATTATTTTGAAACAAAACTCAAAATGTCGAAACTGCAACCGATTTCAAAATATAAACATTCAAAGGCTGGACGAATCAGATCGTCTGAAACGCGCGCGCTTCAGTAGCGGCGAAAGTCGCCCCGCGACAATCGATTATACCGACGTGCAATCTCGCACACGATATGTGATATCGATACGATATGTAATATCGCACTTGTTTCTCAATGTCATTTTATTTATGTACAATAAATATATAGCTGTGTTTATCAGTAAATCAACAGTTATATTTATATATATATACGAATTTGCTTATAAGAATTATAACTTATATAATATAGAATTTATTTTTTAATATATCGTAGAACTTGCACGAGTCACATGTTGTGTGTTAACTCTTTAATAAACAATTCGTCAATTTATAGCCAACTGAAATTCTTTGCGTTCGATATTCCAGTCGTTGAATACACATACGGTTCTCTTACATATACTACCGTTATTTACACTGCGGCGTGTTTCTTTGCGAAGTGTTTCTCGTTGCGCGCGTTGAAGAAGTTTTGAAGACTTAAAAATTTTTTTGCGCGCGCAAAGGGGGGTCGTTTAAAAACCCTTCTAAAACCGGTGCCGGGGTCGCGCGTTGCAAATGCTTCTCGAGACGCCGTCGTTTTTCTTATCCTCGTTTAAATTTAAACGAGGAACAAAGATAGAACGGCGTGCTTCCAACAAGCGTCTGTAGCGCTGACACCCCACCCAAATAAAATTAATTATCAATGAATTATCGTGACATATAAGATATTCTTTGAAGGAGAAATGGTATTCAATTTCGCAACGAGGCTGTAACGCCCGGTGTATTATCGCTCATGTGCGATAAAGATGCGCCGGATGAGAACAATACAGCCTTCGTGAACGAAGAGCTAACATATCTTTCTCTCTATCTTAACGCGAAGAAATTGTAAATCATCTACCGTTTAAATCATCAATGTGGATGTTACACAGTATACATATCTGAGACACATCGAGTATGTTACGCCTAATATCGAACGCGCGCGTACGAGAAAATATAGTGTACGGACACACAAGTGCGGTAAATATCAAATTACATACAGGGATAAGCCTATCTCGTCTATTGAAAGTGGACTTAAGTTAGATAATCGCTATTTAATATGCGGCCACGATGTTTCAGCGATGAAACCAAACAAATCTTCTTACGCTCGCTCTCACACACTCTCTCTTCCTCCTCTCTCTATTATTTATCTATCTATCGCTATTTCAATATTAACTTAACGTACGTTTTTCGATTAATTCACACACTTATCGCAACATACAAATTCGTTTTTTTTTTTTTTTTCGACTTCTACGTTATATTTAATCACAATATGCAAGTTGGTTAATCAGACCGGATATACGCGCTATTCACTTACGTATACCGTGAATGGTTTTCGCGAACGGAATGAGAAATTGCAATTGTTTGCATGTGTGTATGTATCTCTCCGTTCTCGTGTGTAAATTGCAGAACGAATTAACACATACGTCTTTTGACAGTGCACATTATGATATATTTATATATGTGTATTACTCTCAGAGAGATATTCGCAGAAAACTGAGTGAAACGTAAGAGAACAAGTTTTAAGGGAACAATTTTAAGAGATAAATTTTTGCTTGTCTTAATCCGAACGACGTTGAGACCGAAAATAAATTCGTAAACGCGTAAAAGTGCAAATTAAATGTTAAACAAAAACCAGATCTTTTTAGGGACATCGTGTATTTATTTCAAGAGAAGCTCTGTATAATATCTATATATGTATATATACACACACGTACATACTCATGTATACGTATACATACATTATATACATTAAAAGGTAAAGTCAAAATTAAACGGCGTAAAATTAAAATGAAGAAGGATGTAAGATTATAAATACGTAAACCTACGAAGCAATTTTTGCATTGATAATAATTTTTATACGCTAACAAAAAATCGTCTTTACAACATGCACGCATACTCCTTTTATACTCTAAAACAATTTTAACCTGATAGAGACTTATGCAGTAAGTTGTGTAACGCGTTTGATATATATATACACATGAAATATATAATTATACGTCGTTGTCGAGAAATTATATACGATATACTATAACTGTTATAACATGGTACGATAATACGAAAATAAAAATGTAAATTCTTTGCGTTTGGTTTTCAAGAGGTTTGTTGAATAAAAACGCGCGCTTCCCTCCGTCTCTCACATCTCTTCGCGCTTATCTCTCCTTTTCGTCCTCCTCTTTTCCACCAAACACAGAGAGAGAGAGAGAGAAACTTATTGTCTCGCTGTGAGAAAAACATAATTCTTTGGAACATGTCGTGAAACCGAGTCTTTCTTTTTGTTTTAAATTAAAAACGGCACTGTTACAGAATATTCTTCAATAACTTTATTTGTCGGCATAAAACATGTGTACATACTTTTTCTTTACATAAACCTATCGTAGCTAGTGGAGTGAAGATGGCATGTTTTTTTTTTCTTTTTTTTTCAGGTGCCAAGTGATTCTAAGTGATCCAGAGTGATATTGATTATAATCTCGTAACGTCATATATATGTATATGCGCGTATATATGTATATATGTGCGTATACGTGCATATAACGCACATATATGACATATAATACATATAATGTATATATATGTTTTTGTTATCAATATATAATGTACTTGAGGATATTGTGTTTTTTTTTTTAATAATCAAATAACGCTTTTAAAACAAAATTCTCACGCGTATGATACGTTTGTTTTCATCAATCATGTACTGTAATATTGTAAATAGAAGAAAACACATTGAAAATTAATTATTCCAATAAAAAGCATAATGTAACAACAAACAAATTGTATAAAGAGAGAAGAAATCACATAGATCATACTTAAAGCATGTAATCTATGACTCTCGGTCAATTTTCTCGCGTTTCTGGTTTTTACAGCTCGTATTTTCAAAGAAGAAATTGTGTGCACATTCGATCACGAGGAAATTGATAGAAAGTCAAGATTTAAGTTCTAATATAGAAAAATAAAAAACAAAGAGAAATTGAATCCGTTGATGTAATTTCGCAACTTGTCTTAAATATATAGGAAAACACATGATTTCTCTCTTACAATACATCTATGATTGACAAAAGAGAAACAGCCGAGACACAATAACGTCCAAAATAAATTTCTCTTGTTTCCGCATCTGACATTATTGTCAATTTGATAACTTGCGACTTCATTTCGTTTACTACTCGTATGATAGTACTAGCAATAGATGGTAATGTAACATAAGAAATAACGTACCGATCCGGAGAGCTCAAATGTTCTCTGACTTTCCTTGTCGACTCAGTTCGATAGCGAGAGCCAACTCGGCATCCTCTTTTTCTTGACGCTTAAGTCTCTCCTCTTCCGCTCTTATGCTCTGTTTTTCCGCCCAAGCTAGTTGCTCCTCCTCCGATAAATTAGTGACATTATTGCCGTTCCACATTTTGTCCAAATCGCTCGGAAGCTTCTGGCCTTTATACGTACTATTGGTTTTCGTAGTATGAGCTACGTCTGATACGTGCTTTGCAAAGTTTTTTGTGTTCTTAGTCGAAAACGCTTCATCGAGATCAATGGGTTTCGTCTTGATGTTCGCAAACGTATGGGAAAAATTAGTTTCGACGTCTTTGATGTTCTTGTTGTCGACGGAAAACGCTTTGCCAAAGTCTGCATTGAACTTATTCACATTGCTTCCCTCGATCTTCGTCTTGTCGAGCGAATAAGTGAAATTGTTGTCGAAAGCTTTAGTTATCGAAACATTTTTGCTCGAGAAAGTTGTTTCGAAGCCGAAGGGATCCGTTTTGTCCGTTCCGCTGCTCTTGTTCGCGTTCACATCCTCCGTTTGATCAGCGAACGGATCCGCTATATTGAAGGGATCCTCGTAACGGTAGTCTCGGAAAGGATCCTCCGTGAAATCTGACAGCTTCGGTTGCGCCAATAGAGGTACGTGGGTTCTAGTCGTCGGTCTCGGTGGAGTCGTTCGATTAAGCGTTGCATCCGGCTAAAGCAGTTTTTTTTTGTCTCTGGTCAGTTTTGTGTTTTTTTTTACTGAAAATGCACAAGAGAGAATAACGCGACTACTGACGACTGTCATCTGGCTGCTGGCTGGTGATTATTGAAAATCGCTATTCTTAATGTATTAAATGCGAACAAATATAGGGTGCTATAACTTTTAAAATAAAAACTCAACTGTAATTACAAGTACAATCATGCATATAAAAATAATAATTTTAAAAAATATTTGAAAAATACTCTAGAACAAAACATAATAAAGTAATCTGCAGACAGCATGCTCCAGAAGGCAGCTCAGTGGTGGATAAAACTCAAAAATTGTGCAGCTTCTTTTCTGAATACGAAACAGATTTACAATTAATATAAATATTGCAAGAAACTTTACGCACAAAGTGTAAAATTTTATATTGATTGTGTGCGTGTGTGTGTGTGTGTACGTACATATATAGTGTGTACAAAAAATCTGGCATATAAAGCGTTCCGAAATAACTACTTCGTAATTAAATAACTCTAAAAAATAATTATTATGAAGAACTTAATTAATGTAAATTAATCTTTATATGAGGATAAATAGTATTGAATACGAACCTTGGAATCAAAATTGGCGAAATCGGCAAATCCGGTGGAAGAGGTGAAACTATTATTATTATCCATCGTTGTTTGCTGAGCGCTAAATGGATCCGAGTTTGCGTTTGCAAACGGATCAGGAGTAGGTGAAGGCGTTGGGGGAGCCGGTGCCGCTCTCAACGGGCCGGTGGGACCTTGACTCGGTCGTGGCGGAGCTGGTCGCGGTGGCGGTTGCTTTGCCTTTTTCGGTGGAAGAGCAGGACTCGGGCTCTCGGGGCGCGGAGGAGCGTGAAGATTTGCGAAGGGATCGTCCCCGAATGGATCCTTCGAGTTCTTAATAGAAAAAAATACTTAGTAACAGAAAACTTTCTCCAGGTTTCACTTTATTACATTTAACTATATTAAATTTATAAACATAAAAATTTACGTACCGTAGTGGATAATTTCGTCTCGTTTCGCTTTCCATTTCCAAACGGATCGAAAGGATCTTGCTTCGTTGTTACATTAGGACGATCAAACGCAGTGAAAGGATCCGCCTCGAAACCATTCTATAGTTTTTTTTGTTCATTCCATTAACGATTATATTTGTAAAAGACAAGATATAAATATGCGCTTAATGTTAATTGAGCGAAAACTTACATTAGACGGTTGCGCAGAAAACGCGCTTTCAAATGGATCAGCTGTAGTTGCGCTGAACGCTTCTTTGGCTTTATTTGTTGCAAAAGGATCTTGTTCTCCAAATCCATCCATTGCGCCAGTTGCATTCGAAAAAGCATCCGTCTTTGTTTCCCTGGTTTCATCTGCATTCTTCGTTTCGTATCTGTTTTTGCACGTATATATGTGTTGAAATCTCGCTGTCATTGTTACAATCACACAAAGCAGAGAGAAATTTGACTGAAACACAATACGTACTCATCTTCAAACTCGGGTACAAACTGTAGACTAGTATCAGGTACAAGATTGACGTCTCCTGCAGCGAGAGCGGAGTCGTAAAGCGCAATAGCGTCACTCATTTGACGTTGCTGTTCCTGCAAATGAGTGATTTTCGCCTTCGCTTGACAAATCTCTAACTGAGTGTCTTGCAATTTTTTCGTCAGTTCATTTAGTTGGTCCCTGTTTTTGTTCTGCTGCTGTTCCAATTGTTGCTCTTCTTGCCGCAAACCCTCGAGTTCTTGTCGCTTGAGATTTAGTTCGTCTTCTTGGGTTCGCAATACCGATTCTTGTTCCTCGGCTTGTTGACGGAGTTTATCGACCTTGGGAAGATAAAATTAACATGTGAAAATTGTACACTCGCTCTCCCTGTTACAAATTCGAAAAGTACAAGTAATAAGAGTTGTTTGTTATTTATTAGTATGTATTTTTATGCAGCAATTGTACAAGACAGTGTCGAAAAGAATAGAAGTATATTTGAAATTATTACTTTTACATTTAATTACACATTTACTTATTTTGCGTAACATAAAGAAGAGAATATAACAATTTTGGTATGTCGGCAAAGCAGCAATATGTACATACACATTTTTTTTATCACAAAAAAAAAAAGAATACATAATATCCGTAATTTATTTTCTATCACGACAGACCACACAACGATCCAAACCTAAGCAATACTGTGATCTTTGGTATACCTTCTTCAGTTCCTCCTGAATCTTCTCTTCGACTTCACTCAAATTCCTATCTACTTCAGCCTTCTACAAAGCCAAACATAATAAAATAAAATACAAAATAACAAAAATACAATACAAAATAAAAGATCAATTAGAAAATTCCTCTTGTTTCCTAATTTCATCTTATTTTTGTGTTTCGCCTATATCTGCACAAATTAAATATAACATAAATAAATATAAGAAACAAATTAACAAAAAACAAGAGATTGAACAGAAACACGCGTTGACAAATATAATACGCATTTATCATATCGTTCATATGTGCATTTTATGTATTCACACACACATAGTGTGTATCACATATAGTTCCTATTATGGTTTTTATTATTGTGTCAAGACACATACCAAAGCCGCACGCAAACAATTTTTCTCTTTATTATTAAACTATATTCGTCAAACTATTGTTACGTATATAAATCGATATTATATTACAAAAATAACATATATTTAGCACTGCGTTTAGTTGTGCCTAAAAAGCAACGCTTGCGTACATAAAACAAGCAAGCTCAAGAATTCGTACATCATGATACTGTTCTTCTGTTTACCTGCGCTTTCAGGTCATTTAATCTCTTCTGCGCCTCACCCTTCTGATTTCCGAGTTGTTTCAAAGTTGCCGCAAGCGTGTCCAATTCACTTTGAAGGCTCTTAATCTCTCCGTTTTTTATTTTAATGTCAGCTTCTTTCTGCGCTATATCCTGCTCCATACTTTGTCTTTCGCGTACAAGTTCCGCTATGTCTTTACTGATCATATCTAATTCTGGATTTGAGTAACCTGATATGTTATTATTTTCCTGTAATATAAATATATTTTACATGTATTAATATTTGACCCTTGGTAAAATATTTTTTATGTATGTGTGTGTGTGTGTGTGTGTGTATGCGGACGCGCGCGCATGCATATATTGATTTAAGATTTAAAGTACAGTTTATACATATATATATACGCGATTTCGTTGCGCCTGATGTTTTATTTTAACACGCTGCTGCGAATAACTTCACGGTGCGAAGTTGAATGTGTTTATGTTAATGATCATGAAAATTTATGCAATGTTTATCTTAGTTAGTTACTTAAACGACATATCCTTTGCTTTACTGCGACCGAACTTGTCGGATAAGCGTGGTAAGTATCTCAATCGCACTTGCTACTTTGAATAATGATTATAAATGATATAAGCCATGAAAAAAAAAAAAGGTGACAAGATGTTTCTGAACGTTGAAAAGTATGACTATCCAAGGGCTAATGAGACCTTAAAACAATTACACAAACAGCAGTGGTTGAATTATTACAAGTGCCTGGAGGAAACATATGCAACTATAGGTCGCAAGAGGATCAGTTATCCTACCGCGCTTACAGCGTTAGAAGGAACATCTGTGACGTTAGATCACCAAAAAAAAATAACGATTTATTAAGAGGAAAAGCGATAAAGACCTTCTGCTTAAGTAGTTAATGAAAGAGAATAAAATACACATTTACATAGAATATTAAATTATTTACATTGATTTACTTATGTCATAAAGTCTTTATCGCTATTTCGGTTATACACACAATTGAGATCAAATGAAAACAAATTGATTTTACAGTTTAAAATGTCAAATCTGCATTTCGCCCATAGAAGTACACATGACCGATCTAATAGAGTGGTACTTCAATAGCAGTAAACACGGTGTCGTTGAGAATGTGACACAAGATGTGGATCAAGTTCTCAATTCAGCAAGCAATCAGTATATTGTTATGCATAATATCAAGGTACAAGGATATAAACTGCCTTTGACACACATGCGGAAAAAAATCGTTCTCTTTCAGTTACAGCAAGAGGGAATGTATTGGTGCGAGATGGGAGATACCGCGGGATCGGTTTACTATTTACACGTTGATAACAACGTCGAGGCGATAAATATTGTATTCCCGGATACGGCGCCTAATGCATCACACGCAGCATCGGCAGCAAATGTGCCGGGATACGAACTAAAAGTTAGTTTTAACAGTTTCAAAAAATCTGTTCTTCATATGCGTGAAAAAAAAAAAAAAAAAACAAAGGATATATACGTTTTTTATTGATCATTTCTCTTCCTATTATTTTGAAGGTTCACACTTCGTGGACAACATGGAGCTCGTGCTCTACGTGTGACGCAGTCGGAATAAAAATGCGATACGGTTACTGCGTGATCTCTGGTGCGTTAAATAAAAACTGAAATACATAAAAATAAGATGTAAATAAAAATATTCTCTCAAGTATTCTTTTTTGCTAAATCCAATCTCAATTGTAAGGGAGAACTAAAAGCTGGAGTAAAACGGAAGAAGACACAACTTCAGCAATAAACAAAACTCTGAAAAACTCAATTAAAACTCAATTAAAAACGGCGTTATTGCTGTTTAAAAACACATTACCGTGTAAATCGAAATTTGTTCCAAAACAAATACAAATAATACCGGCAATCAGGAACAGAACGACCGAAGTTATGAGACAATATTGCAAGGTATTGTGTTTCATTGAAACCGAACAAATGATGTGAAAGAAAAAGCAAAAATCACGATTGGAAAATGTAATGAATAAAATCAAAATTATTGATAGAAAAAATGCCGAAAACAAGCGATATTCGAAGTACGCGATGAGAAGGGCAACGTTCTCGAAAGAGCGAACAATAGCGCCGGTATATATTCTATGATTCAGGGAATGCCTCAGCTGTTGCCGTCCGTCGAACGTAATATAATTTACGCGAAACGTAATAAGAAGATAAAACTCGTTTGTCCAGGGTAACGCGACATTTTTAAAGATAAACTATAAAACAATGTATGTTTCAATAACGATTCAACTAAAAAGAAAAAAAAAAGATAATTTGGTTAATATTGTAGAAATTTAAAAGCAGATATTCCAATTGTTTGGCGCATTGGTAAAAAAGCAATAATTTCATCTCAAATCGAGCAACAATCAAACGGGAGAATTCGAATTACTCCTCAAATGCACATATTATTGACATCTCTGAAATTTGAGGACGCAAATATTTATAGGTACGTAAAAAGAAGCAATTTCACAAAAGACAAGTAATAATAAATCTAAAAACCTACTTTCAATTATTAGTTGCTGGCAAAATAATGAAGTCGCTGGAATAATCAAACTGAACGTATCTGAAGAAGTGGAATTAAAACTGAATCATCATGTTATCTTAATCAGCGTAATCTTCATATTAAGTGTAGTACTGATAGTATTTTGGAGAGCATTTAAAAGGCAAATGCGATTTACGATGTACTAGTCGAGAGTTTTGCACATAAAAAGATACTGATGTAAATTAAGCAACATAAAAATCTTCGTAGCTTTATCGCGATCGTTACGTGTCATAAATATTTAAAAACATATAATATACGTAAGACAAATACGGACATCAGAATATTAACAATCTGTTGTGATGTAAAAAAAAAGTGAATGTTTTTTACCACAATAGTTTCTCCAGTTTTCCGTAGAGAAGGCGGTATCATCTCGGGAGTTAATTCCGCTGGGGGATCTATGCCGTTAAGTTTCTGCTTGATAAGCCACATAGCTATAGCAAATTGTTCCTTATTCAGCTTTCCAGCTTGACAAGTATCACACAGGCCCCTAATTCATCAAACATTCTCATTAACATCGCAATTTCAACACGTTTGCTACAAGTTCGGCTAAATGTTCTTACCATATGTGAGCTAATACGGTGTGCGGAAGTCCACTTTGTAGGAAGACGTCTTTGATTTCTAAACCCGAGACATATCCATCTCTGTCCAAGTCAGCTTGTAAAAACAATTTTTCCGCAGCTATTTGATCTTCAGCGGAAACTACCCACTGTACGGTCTTCTAGAGAAAAAAAAAATCATAATCACGTTTTATATTTTTCCTTCTTTCATGATACACAAATATAGAAATATATTGAGTTTTTCAATATTACTTTTACATCGTCTAATCCACTCAGACTCTTTACAGCCATTGTGTTTGGTAAGGGTGGAATTGGCGGTGGTTGTGGCGATGGCGATGCCGATATATTTATTACAGGAGATTTAGGCTTATTAACGATATCTTTTCTCTTACCAGGTGGCATTAATTCTGGTGGAAGTACACTTGGTATTGCATATTTTTCTAACGCTTTATATACGAGATGCATGGCCTGTGCAACAACAATTAGAACTTGCAAGTTTACTCTTGCTAATGTGAAACATTTATTACATT
Organism: Pseudomyrmex cubaensis; assembly: GCA_014825685.1. NCBI lineage: Eukaryota > Metazoa > Arthropoda > Insecta > Hymenoptera > Formicidae > Pseudomyrmex > Pseudomyrmex cubaensis. Next base: position 108,851 of record QVOA01008702.1, on the reverse strand, counting down.
GAATAAAAATATGTAGCAATAATCGGTTAACACTTACAACTACAAATTCATGTCTATCCAGCATACCATCCTTGTCCATGTCAGCCAAATCCCAAATCTTTCCTAAAGTATCTAAAGGAAGTTTGCTGTCCATAAGAACACCTTTTACTTTGTTTCCAGATATGTATCCATTGGCTGGCTGTAGGCTATCGAACAGCTGATCATATTTCGCGCGTTCCGTAGGAGTTATTGACCAATCTCCACTGTTGATAGATTTAATAACGGGCAGAGCATTCGTGACAGTCTTTTGTGGAATAACTGGGATATCTCCCTAAGATATGAAGAAGCAAAAAAGTAATAAAACGGAATACACAAATGTATATTTCTCCTCTGATTGTAATTACAAAAAGATTGTTTTACCATTTTTGGTGGCGGTAGTTCAAGACTCAAATTAGACATGTTTAAATCTTTTCCTGTTTGAGCTAAAGCACATAGCTTCAGAGCAACAAACAGGCCAGATTTATCCAATGATCCACGCGACTGTGGATCCGCCATATCCCATATTTTACTTAGAATAACATCACTCAGCTGGGATTTCTTAAGAAATCTCGCAGCATCCATCGCCTCAATTCTCCCATATCCATTTGGATCAACCTAACAACAAAAACAATTTAGCTTTATGCAACCAAACTATATTTTCTATTATGTCAATTGGTGTGTGTGTGCATCTGTTTGTGGAATACTTATTTCTTTTTTTTTTTTATGTAAACCTTATAGGTAAAGCTTATACCTGATTGTAATAAGCTTCATATATTGCGGTATGGTTTCCAGCTACCTGCAAAACAAGTATGCATTGTTTTTCATTTCCGTTTGTGAGAATAAAGAAAAATTTTTACAATTAATAATAAAAAAAAAAAAAAGATAAGACTAAAAGAGAACCAATGTTAAAATTACAATTCGAATAGGCTGAGAAAAAGAAGAATAAGAGGCACGACGCTACGCCCAGTGAATTTATTCATCAATTAAAAAGTGTTAGAAGAGCGAGTCGTTTTCACATGCACGTTAACGTTAACAACAACGGAAATTCTTATCCGAGTGATTAAATATTCATAAAAATAAACGATTGTCAGCTATCAAAAACGGATGCTTCAAATTAGAGAGACCGTTTGAGATTATCGACTGATGCGACGGTCTGAGAAAAACCTCAAGATCGAGCGGTCAGTTTGACGGTTTCACGCGGACCGCAACGAGACTTCGGGAAATTGACTTTCCTCAACGTCGCGCGAATCTTTTCCATTGCGATACGTCTCAGGAAAATGTCAAAATTGCAACATACCTGCGTAGGTGACGGCAGAGCGGCCATACTTGCATTAAACACTGGCTTAACCAATCAGATTCTCAATCGATAACATACATACGAGATTTTGACTATTTCATTTAACATCGTCGAAAACGTGTTTCAGCGTTCCAGCGAAGTGTCGGAATCATTTCTTTCGAGTTTTGTTCGACAATAAAACAATCGCGCGGCAATAACGACGTAAACACAAACGTTTTCTTTTTGTTTTTCTCGCACGAAGCAGAATGTGTCCAAGATATTTTACAATATATACAAAACCGCTCGCAAATACTGCTATCTACTGTACTAAACGCTAACTGACGTTAACCGTAATACTATCATTCGATTGATTTGATTATAATGTATATGTAGAGCTCACTACCACACGCGCACACGGTGAAATACAATCCCTCCCGTTCGCGCAGAAGTTGCGTTCCAAAACCTCAATTGTTGGCTTGATTGGTGTTTTATTGACCAATTAGAAAGAGCAAGGAATTCTACGTCGTCATTGGTCAATCTATTAAAAAAAAAACGTGTAAACGCACCTTTAGCTTATTACCGATTCTGCGAGTAGAGTTTTGGAACTCAAAGAGGTGATCAAAAAATGCACATCTGCGTACAAAACAAATGTTTTCGAAAAGTTGATCACAATTCATTTGCGTAAAATTTTAACAGAAAATAATTGAAGGTATGTGCAACAAACGTACAAAATAGTAGTCGCTCAGTTTCTTTTAAGAAATTTTCTTAAACAATGTCCTTGAGAGCAAAACTTCTCAAGTTTGCGAAAAATAAACATTCAAATAAATTTTTCTAGCACAAATTTTTTTTGTGCTAGAAACAACTCTCTCTTGTATCTTTAGTATATTCTGTTTTTTCATCATTGAGAGAATAACTCAATCATATGAAACGTTTCGCACAAGCGTTATAGAAGAGCGTTTATATCGTTTTATATTATTTTTATATGTATATGATTTTTCAAAATAATTTAGCGATGCGCTTTCTTGACTTGTGTCACTGTAACTCGGTTTATTGTTTACTTACAGCACTGGGAGCTAAACGACTGGTACGAATATATAATATTTAATACATGCATATGTATGTACATACATACATACATAATAGGCACGTACATACATAAAAACGATCGGTGTAAATTAACTATATATGTGCATTATAGTATGTAGTACGTATGCGCATGTAACCTCGACGCGCGACTCCATTTTGCATCTTGCCGTAAGTGAACGTTCTTCCAAGGAGGAGTTTCTCTCGTTGCGCCCGGGGATCATCTTCGGAAAATGCTCTCCAAGTATGTTGGGAAGTTGCGCCCTTTTAACGCCATAGATATCGTCAAGTGTGGTGTACACAAATGCACGACGATTTCAGACACGACGTCGAAAGAGGCGATCGGGACGCATACGAGAGTGCAGGTTAGACGTGTGCCTCATTACGCGATGTTTTTCATCGCAATTTTTTCAACCTGAGCGATTCGAGAACGCGCGAGAGGCGTCTGAGAAACGATCCGAGGGATTGTATCCCCTCGGACGTTTTTCGGACGTCCGTTTTATAAATATTAACGTTAAGTAACAACGTGCTGTATCTCCCCATAAACCTCTTGTTCCTTCCATGTCTCGGTTTGTCGAGATTCATCGCCCCCTCCTCTCTCTCTCTCCCTTCCACTCACACAAGTGTATTTGAAAAATTGTATTTATTTGATTAAAATAGGCACTGGACAACCCACACACTAAAAAGAAGGCAACGTGAAAACGTTACCTTTCGTAAACTCGTTGATCTCTTTATTTACAATAAAATTTGTTAATTTGTTCGGTACGATACAAATATTATTGTTGATCTCCATACTTAGGGATGGGTGCGCGCGCTCCGAAGGATGAAGGATAACATCTTTGTTGACATTTCCGACGGATCGACCAGCGAAATGTTACAAGTTGTTATACCAAAGTCCCTTAAGACCGATCGGTTGGCTTATGGGAGTAGCATCAGCGTGGACGGCGAGTTAACTGTGGCCCCTAACGGTAAGACCGAGCTGCACGCGAGTAACGTTCACGTAATTGGCACGTGCGATGTTCTAAAGGACGAGTATCCCTTCGCGCCGCGAAAGAAATACCATCAGGATTACATCAGGCAGTACTTGCACCTAAGACCGAGAACACGCAGCTTCTCCAGTTTGTTGAGACTGCGCGATCTCGCCACCTGGTCGATTGGCGAACACCTGAGAGACCGGGGATTCATAAATGTGCACACGCCAATCCTGACGTGTAACGATTGCGAGGGCGCGGGTGAGGTATTTTCTGTCAGACCGCACTCCAAAGAGATCATGAAAAGTATGAAACGAGAGGGCCAGCCCGAAGACGAGGTCTTTTTCAATACAACCGCCTTTCTCACTGTTTCCGGACAGTTGCATCTGGAAGCGGTCGCAAGGTGATTAAATTCTTTGATTGTTAGTATATCGTCAACGTGTAAAATCATCGCGTGTAAATCCATCGGAATGCGAATGTATTCCTAGAACTTTTTCAGAGCTCTCACAAGAGTCTATACATTTGGACCTACATTTAGGGCAGAAAATTCTAAGTCAAGGTTACATTTGTCAGAATTTTACATGCTAGAAGCAGAGATAGCTTTCGTCACGGATATCGAACAATTGATGAACGAAATTGAGCTCTTGGTGAAACAAGTGACTAAGCAGATCTTTGAAAAAGCAGCTTCCGATGTACATTCGATCGGCACGTCCGAGCCACAGTGGTTAAACAAACCATTCGCATGTTTAACGTATGACGAGGCGTTCAACGTGCTGAATAATCATGCAAATCAATTCCAAAGCCCCTCTAAGTATGGAGAAGCATTCTCGAAAGAACATGAATTATTTTTAGTACAGTACAATGACCAAGTGCCGATGTTTGTTATAAACTGGCCGAAAGACATTAAATCGTTTTACATGAAAGAGTGCACAGACGATTCATCCAAGGTGAGCCAGTATTTAAAACAAAAAACAAAAACGTATGAAAGAGATAAAAAAAAAAAAAAAAAATATGTATGTATGTGAATTTTCTCAAAAGGTAGCAGCGCTGGACCTTCTAGCGCCAGAAGTGGGAGAGTTGGTGGGAGGCAGTATGCGAGAGGATGATTATGAAAAATTACAGTCCAAGCTACCTGTAACGGGAAATCTCTCGTGGTACTTAGAATTACGTAAATTTGGCAATGTACCAACAGGTGGTTTCGGAATGGGATTCGAGAGATTCCTGCAGTGCGTTTTAGGAATCAGCAATATCAAGGACACCCTGCCCTTTCCGAGATGGCCGCACAATTGCAACTTATGAATAAAGATTTCAGGACTGTTGTGTTATTTATTTCCCCTTTGTCAGGAGAAAAACACGTCGCGCGTGTAATTTTGTAGAAAACAATTTTTTCTCTCTAGGAAACTACTCTTAGAGGATGGAAAGGATTAACTGGAAAGTTCGTCCGGGTTACAGTTGCAAGTTAACACACACCAGTTTTCTTATCTGAAATGCATAGTTTATTGATTATTGGATATTACAACAACAAAGGATTTAAACTTTCTTTATTAATGTCTTTATTGTTCGATCTGTTTATGCACTTCCCGATGCATAGATGTAGATATACCCTAAATAATGCTGAAGCCTATGATTGTGATAAAGATGATATTGTAGAAAGGTCAAAAGGAGGAGGGTCACACCTGTAGTAAACAAGGTTTTCTTTCTTTTTTTTTTTTTTTTTATACGAAAAATAATGCTCGTCTAATAATCGCAGTCCTTATCCGTATGATGTCATTGTCGTCAATTGTTTGTTTGTATTTTTTTTCCAGTGATGTGGATCTATACGTACAAACGGACAAACTCGCATATCACAATTTGTACACTTCCAATCGAAAAATGTTTGTCTCTCTCTTTACGTGCTCGCTTACGATGCATTCACTCCGCAAACAGTTCGCTGCCAATATTTTTACACAATAGCGCTCAAAAAAAAAACACCGAAAAAAAAGAAAGTATTCGGTGAATGTTAAATCATCATGTGGAAGTACTCGTTCTCAGAATCGAAACTCTTCTCGTCAAAAAAAAAAAAAAAAAAAAAAAAAAAAAAAAAAAAAAAAAAAAAAAAAAAAAAAAAAAAAAAAACGGAAAAAAAAAAAAAAAAGACGTGCAGGAATGCGGAGAGAGAGAGAGAGCTATATCTTTTTCTCAAAATTATATAAAATATTTACAGCTTCGTAGCATCTCACTTTGCACTATCAAAATACTAATACTTAAGGTACACTCACTCGTTCATATTATGCATATTTTTTTTTTTTTAGCTTGTACGACTTGACGATTATCCATCCGTTTTAAATATTCTTCGGAAGTTTTTTTGTTTCCACGTAAATCGATATAAGACTCATATGTTCTCGGTAGTTAAATCCGCTTCAAATTTTTCATGCAGTTGTCTGAGAAAAGGGAGCGGAGACTCGAGCCCGCGGCACACGACGCTCTCTTTTACGCGATGACGGATCGCGCGCGAGAATCAAACAATAATTTGTACATTGTCAAAGAAGAATTTGCGACAAATCGTCGTGATCTCTCGCGCGCGATCCGCCACGCGAAAAAGAGAGCGTCGTGTGCCGCGAACACCTCGCACAAAAAGAATAAAAGAACATACAGATTACATGTATTAAAAAACAAAAAAAAAAAAAAACTCAAAGTATATTTCCTTTACGGATACGCATCGTGTCGTATAAGCTGTACAAACTTTATGTACAAGAAGAATAAACTTAAGAACTAGATACGTGCTCCGAAACGTTTAAATTCAATTTTTGTTTTTTGTACACACGTGCGTCACTCTCGAGTACGCGACTCTCATTTTCAAATTATTTACACGAAACTATTTACATAATAGAGCAAAGTCCGGACAGTTCTTGTCCCTTCTCCACAGGAGGTAAGTTCGATAACTTCCTACCCTGTAAACTCGGTTTAATGGAAACTGGTACTAACGGCTGTTCCACGTTCTCCTCTGCCGGAGGCGTTTCTTTTTCCTTCTCTTTAGTTTCCTCCGGCTCTTTGTTAGAGCTCAGCGGCTTTGTGATGTTGATCTTAATTCGCGACGGTGCCGCGGTGATGGGTGCCGGTGTCGATTCCAATTCAACATTTCCATCTATGGAACTTTTCACTGCAGCGTATGTCGTATCGACTGTGATTTCCTCGGGATCTAATGGAAACAGAAAATTTTTGCATAATTACAACAATCTCCTTGTGTGCACGCGAAAATTGGAAGGCTGATTCGAAAGACCGATCCAGCGCCGATCTCGCAGCCAATGTAGGGACTGTGCGAATCTGAAGATCCCGAAAGTCTGTTTAACAGTTAAGTCTGTCTAACACTAAAAGATTTTTTCCGAGTTGATTTTGGCCGAGTCAGTTGAAAAGTGAATTGCATCGATGTCCAAAAATTAATGCGAGTGAAATACCCGTGATAAAATAAAATCAGAACAGAAAATACAAAAAAATCGAGTTATAAAGAAAGGCGTGGGCGTTTAAGAGCACGTAAATAATATAACACATAAAAAAAAAAACCCATAGAGAAAAAAGGCTGATTGAGAATACTTTGAAACAGACATACGTACTTGGTTCTATAGGTTCTTCTATAGGCTCCTCTTTAATATGAACGTTTTCGCACAAGAACATTTCCGAATCTTGATTCGCGTCTTCGTCGATATCAAGCGGTTCCTCCTTAATCTTAATATTTTCGAACGGCATGATTGCCTCGCCCGGAGACTCTTCAACTTTCGCAGATGCGTTCTCATTCTCACCGCTTTCTGTATTGTCTTCACTGTCATTCTCCGTCCTCGCTTTCTCTTCTGCAACGTCTTGCGCGCTCTTGTCTTCGGAATTCTCTGTACTAGTCTTGTCCTCTAACGCGGCAGTTTCCGAATGATCTGCTTGTTCTGCGGACTCGACTTCCGCGTTCGATATTTCTACGTCCGGTTCTTGTTTAGTCTCATCTCCGGGCGCTTCTGTGTTAGATTCGACTTCAGGCTTCGTTTTTTCTTGTTTCAACTCGTTCTCAGGTGTTTCTTCTGTCTTACCCTCCTCGCTTTCTAAAATAGTCTCTTCGAGCGCCAACGCTGACTTTTCCAACGCTCTCTGTAGTTTCAATAGTAAATAAAAAAAAAAAAAAAAACAATAACGAGTTATTACTTTGTCAATCACGATAAAACGACATATAAAATACAAATATATCATCGACCAGTTGGTGCAAGTGGAGGAAAAATGTGAAGAAACATTTGCTCGAAGAACACACTGTCCCTCTCTATCATACACACGTGTCGTAAACTAAAGTATTGACAACTATATAAATGCAAACTAGTGTTTCACGACAAAAAAAAAGAAAACAAAAATAAAAAAAAAAAAAACTAGATATTGTTTTGTAAAACCTTGATATAAAAAAGTGCGATATGAACATGCATGAGAGAGAACGTACCACTAAACTTTTTTCCTATTTTTGTAAGAATGGAACAGACGAAAGTTTCGTTAATTAAATGTCGACGTATCAACTGACGAGATTTAAATACACATTGATTATCGATTAGAGCGAAAGGATCACGAACCTTGTAATCTTCCAAACAGAGCGGATGATAATTCTTTTCCTCGTAAAGAACCGCCGGTCTCAGATGCCACTCCTCCTTTTCCTCGTTGTAAAATTGCTCGAACGCGTCGTGACACACTTGGCAACGCGAATCCTCGTCGTTGCCGGTCGGCACGCTCGGCTGCTGCGTCTCCTGAGGAGACTCGTCGGCAGCCACACCTTCCGTTTCCGCCGTTTGCTTCTCCGTCTCGAACCAACTTTGCGCTCTGTCTTCTAAATCTTCGATCTCCTCGAACTGTATCCAATCGCTGACGTCGTAATACCACGGTCGAGAATGCGCCTTTCTCGCCGAATCCCGTTCACGTCTGTTCTGCCTGAAGTGCCAGTCTAAGTGATGACTGTATCGAGTGGCCAGTTCGGGAGCGAATCTGGCGCCGCAGGAACTGCATTGCATACCGCTGTACAACGCCGCGGAGATGGCCGGCTGTTTGCTGTAAACATTCGATATTCGCAAGTTTGGTCTTTGAAGCAGATTTGTTTTTTTTTTTCAACATAATGTTGTGGAGAAAACAAATGACTTACATTTTAAGGGTTTCTGGCTTATCGAAGGAGACCGGGGTAATCTCAGGCTTTTTCTTTTCTTCCTCTTCTTGTTTCTTTTGTTCGGTAATATTCGGAACGATACCAGTTTCGACTAGCCTTTGGAATAGCTCGTTCATATTAAGCGGCAACGTAGTTGCCGCTACTGGCGCAGACGGATTCTCTGCAGGTTCGGCTTGATACGACAAACCGGATGAAGGCGCCATCGCCGATGGCAAAACAGAGGACAATATGTCCAATTGCAAATCTGCAAATTGATTTGTAACATCACAAGTGATTATTAAATGAAGAAAAACAAATAAAGTACGAATACAAGAAACACAAGTCGATTTTTTACCTGGCTTCGACGCAGAAGGGAATTCCGAACCGTCTTGCGACGTGGATTCTTGTTCCAAGGCCGGTAATTGACTTGGCACAGGCGCAGCGTCCACTTTTGGTTTTTGAGATAGCAGAGATGTCGGCGGCGGCGGTGACTCGATGGGTCCTTCGCCTTTCATTCCGCTAATCTTGACGTGACCAGCGCGCACACCTCTCGGTAGCACTGAGAACCTAATGAAATGCTTCTTCTCTCTGACAATAATGGGCTTTGGTAAACCGCCAAATTCAACTTTGAACGGTCGTCCGTTGAGAAGAACCGTTTGCAGGGCGTCCGTGAACTCCAGCGTGTGAGCTTTTCCTTCAATTTCGAAACTGTAAACAAACGATCGCGTTAATTGCAACTCACTCGTTGCGAGACATGTTGTATTTCATGCCAGCGGAAACTCACACTTGGGGTTTTGCGTCCAAAAATACGGGCACCATATTTCGAGCATTGATGATGAGATTGATTTTCGCGACTACGAGATCCGTTCTCTTCACGGTGCCGATCTTGACTTGCGGCGGCGGACCCTCCAGTTTCACGCTGATCTTCTTCCCGCCGAGTTCGATCGTTATCGGCATACCGCCGAAGTAACACTCGTACCAGCAGTCGTCGACGTACAATTCCCGAGTGGGCGCACCGAGTTTGATCCTGAAACGATATCAAAGGGATATCGACGTTATTATCTCCAATACAGTTTTCAGGTTTAGTTCAAGCAACTCGACATCTGTAATGCGTACACACCTGTGCACCTCTCCCTCGTATATGAACTCCTTGTATGGATCGTTAAACGCACAAGTTACAGTGTCCTTCTCGTCGATCAATATTCTTCTGATGCCGTCTTGGAAGCCGATCTCGCGCGGATCGTCCCAGTTCATGAAAACTACACCCGTCTGTCCGTAGTACCGAATCTCACGCGGTATGTTATCTATGTTTATCGATTTCATGGTGTCACGCGTGATCTCCGCCAGTAACTTCGGATCGGGCGGCGGTAATTCCCGATTGTGCGCGACCGCGCTCTTCGCCGCGGAGTAATTTTGATCGTTGTCTTCGTGATCGTATTTAGCGGACGTGTTTGGCGACACGTTTCTGCTGGACGTTAAAGGCGGTATATTCGGGGTTGGCAGAAGATTCGTCATCGGCCCGTTGTTCATTATCATCGCGGGATGGCATGGCATTGTCATAGGAGGGTTCGACAGGGGACCGATCGGTCCTAGCGGGCCGTTCGGCAAAAGGTTCGACATGATCGGGCCGTTGGGACCCAACGGGCCCATCATACCGGGTCCTAAACGCGAATTGGGACCTAGATTGTGATTGAAACCGCCGTGATATTGATAATCCGGTCTCATTGGACCAAAATGTCTCGGATTCTGCCAGGGAGCAACCGGTCGCAGATCCGCGTTATAATGTCCTTGAGGTCCACCATACGGTCCCGGATGTGCCCACGGCTGCTGCCACGGCTGATTCTGCCATCTTGGACCGTTCGGATTTCGCGTTATCGGATGATCCTTGCTTCGCAAGATGTCCTTGTCATTAGATGGACTGAACGTCGCGGCGCGATCCACATCCATGTTGATACTCTTCTCCCATATTACAGTACCGCCTTCCTTCTCCTTACGCTGCGCCGCACGCAGTTTTCGATCCTCGCTCATGTGCAACACCTCCTGAATCAAAGTGTTGTACTGCGACTTCGTGATCGATCCCTGGTTCAATTGCTCGGCGGCTTGTTTCATTATTATCTCGATGTTTCTGTCGTCATTTCTCTCAGACTTGTCGTTCTCCCTGCCTCTGCGCCCAGGCCTGCCGTCCTGATCTTCATTCGACAACGTTCTTCTTCTCTCTTTAGGATCGTCCGGCAGCTTATTGTACAATCTGAGGCGACCAAGTCGGTCTCTGTTGCGATCTCTGTCACGTTTATCGTCGGCGTTGTTGGCTTGCTTTTCTCTGTCGTTTTTCGTGGGCGTTTTCAATTTCGCCCACCCGTCTTTGCCGTCCTCCCCGGAAATTACGGGCGGTGGAGGTGTTGGCGGTCGACCGGCCTTAGGATGCGTCAGAGTGCGCAAATCCACGTCTTCGTTACCAAATAATCTACAAAGAAAGTAAAGTTACTGAGTAGAACTTATTGCGAACGGATGTGATTATACAAAAAAGGATATCACACACTCGGTATGCGCATACATTTATTGTATTGTATACATACGCATCGAATTTCTCAGCCTTAGATTTCTTAGATGGTGTTACTTCTATGTGTTCTTCACTGCGTCTTTTATTAGTATTAACAGACGGTAATACTCGTAGATCTAAATCCTCTTCTGGAAAAGAATTCAAGGTAGAGTAATTGGCGTAACACAAAGTTCATTAGCAACAACTTAACATTACCATTTTGATCATACAAATGTCTAATTTTTCGTTTCAATATTAGTTTCTCAAATAGATTTTCCTCTTCGAGTTTACATAACGAGAGAAGAAATGCTTTATTAACAGAGATTTTGTCCAAGTTACTGGAATTTATATAATTAGAAACGAAAGAGAAAGACAGAAAGAAAGAAAAGAGAAGAGTGAAGTGAAGAAATAACAAGCGTACAATAAAGTCAAAGATATTTCTTCTAAAGATATCACCTGTTACAGTCTTGCAATTGCTACCAGAGATGAGGCAAACATTGTAGTCACCTTCATGAGAAAATATTCAAGACAAAATCTTATCAAGTAATTCAGAGAAAGCATACATGAAAAAAAAATTGATAGATATTCTCGCATGCAATTGAATATGTAAATAACGAGAAATGTTTTGTTTTATTTTTTGTTTTGTTTTTTTTTTTTTTAAACAAATAGCGTTACACAAGATGCTACCGAAAAAAATAATATACAAATAATTGTGCTAAACACTGGTGACTCACTCTTTTCAGATACAGACACAGCGGTGGTAGGTAGAGACAGCGGCGCCCTGAGATCTTCGTCTTTACTAGAAGATTCCAGTGTTGGTTCAGCAGCGATTTGAGCATTTCCAGCATTGGAGGCTGGAGAATGTTCCGGACTAAGACTGTCATCTTTATTACGTCTTACATAATTTCTCTGCCTAGCGTTTGGTCGAATCTCTTTGAATGCAGGTGGATGAGGAGGAGATACTATCAGCGAACCAGATTGCTCCTCCTCAGTAACACCGCCAGAATTGTTTAAGCTTGAAGAGCCCGATTTTGTATCATTTCGCCTGGGGATTCTGTACGGAGGACTCGGACTACGCTTTCTCGATTTTATATTTTTCTTGCGATTTTTAGAAGAGGCTTGGAAGGATTTTGGAGAGGTACGTGAGGACGGTGAACTGTCTCCGCTGTCTTTCTCGCGAGATTTCGACCTAACCGGACTCGAGTCTCTGTCGACTTTCGGTATTTTATTCGGACACATCTGAGGGTGTTTAGACCGCGACTTATTCCCTAGTTTCCTATGCGAGGATTTGGAGGAAGTGGAAGATTTGTCAATTGGCGAAGAAGATGAGGAAGAGCCGCGTGAGGTTGAGCTCTTCAGATCTTTAGACTTGTTGCTTGATTCACCGCTTCCACTTCCCCGATTGCTCGCTGACAAAGCTGAAGATGAGCTATTACTAGCTGATAAATTCTGACTGTTCTTGGAGCTGTTACTGTTTAGGTTACTACTATTACTAGTCAATCGAGGGTCTTTCTTTTGACTCGTTCGATGCAAGACGGCATCTTTATTTGTATTATCACTGAAACTTTTATTATTATTATTGTTGTTGAGGTTCGTATTAGCATGATTGTTATTAATAACGTTTAATAACGTTGAATTATCAGAACCGGCAGGAGCTGCCGGAGGCTTGTTGACAGTGCTAGTTACAGCCGGTTTCGAGATAAATTGCTGCTTTAATTGGTTTGAAGTTACAATTGTATTTGCGACTGGCTGCGTTTGGCCTTCACTTCGCGATTCTTTTGGGCTTGTCATACTCGACCGTTGACGTGGGTCTACTGTTGCCGTAGGCGTTACAACATCCTGAACAACAGGATTCAGCTTCAAACGTGGATCTCGTGGAGTAGTATTGATCTTATTATCCCTCGCTATTTGCATCATACTGACCGGTGAGATTCGTGGACCGCCACTGGCTCTTGCGTTTTTCAAGAGCGACGCTGTGGCTGCAGGAAACTGAAGAAAATACAATCGTTATTAATCGATGAAATTCGACGTGTAGTTTGACGTGTACAGAAGATGTATCTGACTTACTTGTTTTGTTACGTCTATCGGCGTTTGATTTGGCACTGTGGATGCTACAGTTTTTCCTGACGTTGCTGCCTCCGTAGTCGGTGGAACGTGTGCGATAGATACAGCCTGTTGCAGAGAAAAATGATAAATGACTATATTTTGAACTACAACGATGTACCGGCGTGTGATTATATACAACTTACTATTTCTGCCTTTAAATTTCCGGCTTGTTTGTCAAGCTGTCTCTGCTGTTGTTCTAAACTGGCTTTAGCTTGCAACAATTCTAGTTCGATCTTCTTCTTTTGCAGTTCTAGCAACTCCCGTTGCTTCTTCAATAGCTGTTCTCGCATAACTGCTTCTGTTGGGGTCACCGGTTCTCCAGGTGGCAATTTAACAGGTGACACGATCGTCGTTGCGGTTTGTTGAGGCTACAGATGTAACACATTTGTATTATATAAATATGTTATTTGATGAAGATTTGTCAGTTATGTGTATATTCATATATACTTACCATCGATAAAAATCGTGGATTAACATGTATAGATCCAGAAGACACAGTGGTAGGATGGGCAGTGACTGGCCATGCAGGGTCGATACTTTGGACCCGCACATCTAATGAAAACAACTTTTTTGGTGGAAATACATCATTCCACGTTTGCCGCAATTTCCACATGCAGGCTCTTGTATTCTCATCGACCTGTTACATGCAAAAGTGACAATTTAATCTTTCATATAAATATCATATATTTATATATATGATATTTTTAAATACAGTTAAAATATAACAGAGAGAGAACTCGGAATATTAATATTTAAACCTCTTTCTAAAAAAGATTCGCTACATATAACTTGTGTAAAGACTTTTAGAGATGTAAGGTGATGTTGTATATTGATCAAACAATTATCTTATGCTACTGTGAAACATATAGTACCAAGAGACTCTACTACACGTGTGATGAAATATTTCTGATACTAATACGTTTGTCGAGTTCGTGCGCGCGCATAAACTTTTATCGTACATAAGTATAAACTAAAAGGTTATTCCAGGTCATCGACAAATTCCCTCCTGATCTCGAGAGAAAGACACGTATTTAATTTTTATTCTCATCGTAATTATAATTTTATAAAAAAAAGTAAATAAATTTTTTGTGCAATTAGTTATAATCTTTTAAATTAATAAAAAATATTATATATATAATTAATAAAAAAAACTGCCCTAAAAAATAATACATGTACAATATAAAAGATATTTACCTTCTCAAACACTCCGCAGAACGTGTTCACTATGTTTTGTGTGAAGAGATTCAAATAGTCTCCGTTTACATTCTTGACAATCGAATCGATGAGATAGAGTACTGGCAACTTAATGTCACTTCTCACCTAAAGAAACACAATACCATTCTCACTATGTGATAGATATATTAAAATTATTTCGCATAGTTTTTCAATTCTTAATATCTAAGGTTTCATTCAGAACATAAATTCGAAATTGATTTTACATGAGATATCATTATACGCAACATTGAAAAGCTATTATCATGTAATGCTTTGATTCATTGACACATGATCAATAACAGTTACTGTATCTACAGTTACTGTGTTATCTTAATATCAATTATATTTATCTAATAAATATACGTAGTATCTATATATCGAAACTTGGGTAAGTTTCACGGCATGTGATTCTTGCTAATTCCGATGATGTAAATAGTCTGGTCACATCAAAATATCATGACAGAGTGTGTCAACAAGAATGGAATTATCACATATTTCTCCTCACAAACTATTTTTTTTTTCACCAATTTGAGATCAATTTTCTCTTGGAACAGCTTGATAGGAAGCCCAATTAAACAGACAAACAATGAAAATTTCATTACTGAAATAAAATGTTTTTCAAGGGTAATTTTGAAAGGATGTTGTACATAGTAAACTCTCTTTTTGCACTTAAATGTATATAATACTGCGACTTTATTAGATTATTATCAATACATTTGTAATGCTGAAAACAAAACTGGAGTAACAAAATAAAAAACAGCTACCTATCAACATCTTCCAACAGAAAAATTTACTATAACTTAAGTCTTAACAATATACAAATATATATATTTTATTTTTAATAAGTTTACAAACATGTGACTTTTTTGCATACAAAAAAGAAGCACTTTGTGCGCAATACTAAAATACAATAATAGACTAGAAGAGTAGAAAGAGTAGAAATTCTTCAAGTTCTATGTCAACAAAATTAAATTATTAACTTTAAATAAATATTGTGTGTATATAAATAGACTTTTTTAAATAGTTGTAGAGAGAAAAAAAAGAGAAAGCTATATATATATATATATATAAATGTAACTATATATAAATAACCTTTTGTAGATGATTCTCAACAGCCTGCACTATTGCTGGTGCATGTTCAATGTTATCTTCTGCCAGCATTGTGAGCATGTTAATAAGCGGCTTACTGTTGATTGTAAGATCTGACAGGGAGGAGATATACTCCTCTGCCACTTCTTTTGACTTTGTCGATGTCATCTTGATATGCTGTTAATGAACAAATGCAAGAGAGAGACCTCTTGAGATAAAACCCAGAGAGGAGTTTTTAACTGTAACATAAAAGAGAAACACATGCTCTTGTAGTATATGTAAAAAAAGTTGTTCAAATATTTTTACAGAAAACAAGAGATAAAGAATAAAGAGATAAAAGAAAAGATAAAAAAAAAAAAAATAAATAAATAAGGTAGTAAATTCTGGTCATTGTATATTCAGCAAAATACAATACAAATTTTAAATAAAATATATAACTTATAAAGTAAAAGAGAAAGTAGGGAAAGTTTCCAAAATAACAAAGGAAACCTCAGGTAAGTTTAAATTTCCCAAGGTTTAAAGAAACCAGGTCTGTATATTTCAAGTGATAAAGTGCAGTGTATCTATAGAAACACAAAACAAACGACATATTTTCCTCAGGTATTCAAAGATGAGTCATCCAAGAATTGAAAAAGAAACAATACATAAAGAAAGAAAATAAGATAAGAGAAAGCATAAGTTTTCAAGGAAAAATCCAGAAATGCGTCGCAAAACCGGATACGCAGGTGCGACGAGAAAATATTTTTCCCGATCATCCCGCGAGAAGAGACGAAACTTTCGCCGTGCGGAACACGCAATCTGGGACAGAAGTGACGACACAGACAATATGTACCTTTAAACTGTCCCGTTACGAATCGGAGCAAAAACCGCAGGTCCGGTTAGGTTCGCGCGAATACTTCCGTGAAAAATTCCGGAAATTGATTAAGTTTCGTCTGTGTGATAAAAATTTTCAGCAGCTCTTACAAAGGCACCGACGTAGGTCAGCTCTCTATACGCAGAGAAACACTTATCGATTTCGTTGGCAGTCTCTCCCTCTCTTGCACACGCACTCTCTCTCTCTCTCACTCTCTCTCTCTTGCTCGCAAAGAGTCGCGGAAAATGTCCCTAATTTTTTCCGCGTACTCGGCCACGTTGCGTAATTTCGCTCAACTGTCGGACACGCCTCGAAGCGTCGGCTGGCCACACAGCGTAATCACAAACGCGCATCTGGAGCAATTCGTCGTTACGTCTCGGATCTCCTTTTTTTTGATGGCCGTCTCTCAAACGAGAACCGTCCGTTTCTCACGCACGCGATTTATTTGCACTCACATCCTTCACAACACACACCTGGCGCGGTCCGCGCGATAATTACCTTTCTGAGCACATTGTGTAACGTAAGAGCGACCTGTGCGACGCGACTGTTTCTCGACGTATCACGTTGAAAAAAACGCACATTGAAAAACCACGCGAGTACAACTACTACGTGCTGTGTGTCTGCGCGATAAGACAGAATCTGCTCCACAGTCTCCACACGCAAAATGGCCGCGATACCTAGCCTTTGCTGAAGCGAAAAACGAGCTGTACAACAACGTCCGTCGATTCGTTACACGGAACAGAATGGCGTCTGACTACGGCCGAGATTGGCCAATCGACAATCGCGTTAGAAGCGTCTGATGTCGTTGCATGCGCCTTAGGACCGATCCGCACGACAAACGCTAAGGTTCGTGCACACAGAGACCAGGTTCGAAGAGAGCGCTGTTAACGCTATTGCATCATTCTATCTTTGTTTACGTCTAATGAACAAAAAAGATAGACTGACGCAAGCAGCGCTAATAGCGTCTCTCTGAACCTAGCCTAAGAGCGGCCAGGGCGAAATATGAGAACCGATAATAGATTTTCTGTAAGCCAGCGCAACTGTCCACGGGTGGTGCACATTGACAACTACGTAGATATCAACGACTTGTCGGTACGTACGCCAGAAATTAACATGATTCTGTTCCGTGATATGTCCACAAGTTGCCGTTCTATTCTGTGCTCGACAACGTGTCAAGTCGATCGGATGATTTTGACAACTCCAAAAGTGCTAGGTATTGACTTTGTTTAACCAGCGTGAGAACTCCGACAGCTTACTCTAAATGCGACACCGAGAGCGCGTTCGTCGGCTCTCAGGAATCGCAGTGGTGTTCGCAAGCCACGTAACTTGACGGACGAGAGAGAACAGCGGTCGTCGTTCTACGTGTCAAACGCTTAAGCGAGGTTAGGTTTGTTCTTGTTTGCAGCCGCGATGACGAGCCTACGCGACCGTCAGATTAACGCTCTGAAGCAGATGTTGAATCTGAATCAACCCGAATCGAGACTCGAGGAGGCGATGCCGACGTGGAAGCTCCTCATCTACGACCGACTAGGTCAGGACATCATCTCGCCGCTGATCTCCGTGAAGGAATTGCGCGAGCTCGGTGTCACGTTGCATATGCTGCTGCACTCGGATCGTGATCCCATTCCCGAGGTACCGGCTATCTACTTCTGCGCGCCCACAGACGAGAACCTCGGCAGGATCGGTCAGGATCTGCAGAACGGTCTGTACGACATCTATCACCTGAACTTCATCTCACCGATTTCTCGACAGAAGATGGAAGATCTCGCGACCGCGGCGCTGCTTGGCGGTGTCGTCTCCAGTATCCACAAAGTGTTCGATCAGTATCTGAACTTTATCAGCCTGGAGGACGACTTGTTTATTCTACGTCATCAGAACAGTGACGTGATATCTTACCACGCGATCAATCGTGGCGATGTCAAGGACAGTGAGATGGAATCTGTAATGGAGATTATTGTAGACTGTCTGTTTTCAGTATTTGTCACACTGGGCACTGTGCCAATCATAAGGTGTCCCAGAGGCAACGCCGCTGAGATGGTCGGTAAGATGATTGACAAGAAACTACGGGACAACGTGTGGGACGCGAGGAACAACCTGTTCGAGGTTGAGACAACAGGTCACTACAGTTTTCAACGGCCTCTGCTTATCGTGCTGGATCGCAACGTAGACATGGCAACGCCGCTTCATCACACGTGGACATACCAGGCGTTGGCGCACGACGTTCTGGACATGGCGCTGAATCGACTGGTCGTGGAAGAGAGCGTAGGACGGTCTCCAACTGGCGGAACACGCTCCAAGACGCGCGCCTACGAGCTGGACAACAGAGACCGTCTGTGGAGCCAGCACAAGGGCAGTCCGTTTCCTCGCGTGGCCGAAGTTATTCAGGAAGAACTGGAGCAATATCGCACATTCGAGGAAGACGTCAAGAAACTCAAGTCCACAATGGGCATCGACAACGACAGCGAGGTCGCGCTGTCCATGGTGTCTGACAACACAGCAAAACTGACCAGCGCTGTGAACTCGTTGCCTCAGCTGCTCGAAATGAAACGGCTGATCGACATGCACACGTCGATGGCCATGGCCATTCTGAACGTCATCAAGTCGAGAAGACTTGACATCTTCTTCGAGCTGGAGGAAAAGATCATGAGCAAGCAAACGCTCGACAGAAGTGTTCTGGACACCATCAGCGATCCCGACTACGGCACTCCCGAGGACAAGCTGCGCCTCGCCATCATCTACTACATCTGCACGAACATGTCCGACGCGGATTACGTCAAGTTGGAAACGGCTCTCGCTGCCGCGGGCTGCGACCTGAATCCTCTGGTGTACATCAAACGGCTGCGCAGCTACACCAGAATCGCTGAGATTCAAGGCAGCTACGAGGGCGGCGGCACCAAAACCGTCAGCATGTTCTCCAAGCTGATGACTCAAGGCTCGTCGTTCGTCATGGAAGGTGTCAAGAATCTGGTGGTGAAGAAGCACAATCTGCCAGTTACCAAGATCGTGGACGAGCTGATGGAGTCCAAGCAGTCGTCGCGCACCGAGGACTACCTTTATCTGGACCCGAAGCAGCTCAAGCACACGGACCAGATGCCGAAGAACCGACCGACGTTTCAGGACGTGATAGTCTTCGTGGTCGGAGGCGGTAACTACATAGAATATCAGAACTTGGTGGACTACGTGAAGCAACGAAGCGGCGCCGGGGTGAACAAACGTGTTATTTATGGCTCCTCAACCCTCGTCAACGCCAAGCAATTGCTCAAGCAACTTTCTCTGCTCGGCCAGGAGGCTCAGTCGTGAACGGGACCCGATACGCATTTGTCATTTCCTCTCTTTTTTCTTCTCCTCTTTCTTTCTCTCACTCTCGCTCACTCGTACGTTATCTTCTCGCATTTTACTTTTAATAATCTATTATTAATAGATATATTACTCACAGCTCTTGTATAAAGTATACGATATGAATAAAGGTCGATTTGTTATTTTCATCAACTCTCAGCGCCTGCTCTTCTTCCAAACGTCACTTGTGTATCCGACACGTGTTCCTTATCAGAACCTCTTCTCCGTTAAACCTAAACATGCGCGACTGCGTTCAGATTGTTTGGTCGATCGATTGTACTGGCAAGGTTGCGTTTTATACTCTCGATGATAGTTTTTTTCAAAAGTTGCGTATATTTTTTGAGAAACACAAGTCACATTGAAGATTGCGAGCTTTCTAGATAAAAAAAAACACTTTGAAAATTAATAATCCAATGGCTACGCAAAGTGGATCGAGAAATCTCGTGCGGAGAGCCGTCATTGCGACCGATTCGCAGAAAGCGGTCACGGAATACTTCGTGTCCAAGCAGGAGGAACGTCGATGTCTCAAGTAATTTGTAATTTATATAAAACAAAAAGGTACATATCGTGTACACATTTTTGTCATTACGCTTGAACATCAGACAATATCCGGAATGGGACAAGGTGAGAGCTTGCCCGGCGACCGAGGTGATCAGAGTTCGGCGAGAACTGAGCGAGGCCGAGGAGATGCTGAGGGAGAAACGAGCGGAACAGGAGATTAAACGCAAGCAGATGGACGAGCAGTGGGAGGAGGCGAGAAAGCAGGAATTGTCGCTGCGCGAATCCTTCGTGAAGTTTGACGTGCTTGTGAAGGAAAACGTTGAGAAGCGCGATAGAGCGGAGCAGAAGATTAAGGAGGAGCACAAGCGTCAGGAGAAATACAAACGAGAAGTACGGGGACTCGATAGGAACAATAAACGTTTGTTACTTCATTAATTTTTTCTCGGTTGGTTATTCGGTTGGTAAAAAAAAAAAAGTAACCGTGTAAATTACAACATAATTTGTTTAACAGATCGATGAGTTGGAAAAGAAACTGCGTTACTTCAATGAAGCGCTCGACAAGATGCAGCAATACGTAGGGAAATATAAGAAGTTTCAAAATTATTTAGAGCGAGTGGTGAACGAGACGGGCGAGTTTCAGTCGATCACCGAGATCTTCAATCGTTACGAAACCCTGGTCGAGGCGAGACAAGCGTTGTCCGATCACCAGGACAGAAACCTTCGGTTGTTGGAATCCAAAGGATCTGAAATAGTATATTTTCGTTCGGATTCACGCGAAATCGCGCAAAATTTACTCTTTGATCCATTTAACAATTCGCTTCTTCTCTCTAAATAAAAAAATCTAGGTACAGCTGACGGAAGCCAAATCTCAGGTGTTGATGGGACTGAATAACAAATTGGCGCAACTGCAAGCAAGATACGATCGGGCGAAAGCGCAGGCAATGAGATGGGAGACGATTGTTTCAAAAATAAAGGAAACCGCAGCAACCAAGAATCTGGAGCTGACGCAAGTGAAGGCGTGCTGCTGGAACATCTATCAGCAGATTTGCAAGCGAAAAGAGATACCGGTCGAGGTGAGCAGCGAGGACGTCGAGCAGCAGCTAGTACACATCAAGAGAACCATCCTCGAACTGAAGCAGATCATCAAGGTCGCCAAGAAGAGAGCGAAGGAAGAAGAGAAAGGTTTACCGCAACGCGAATAAGTAATAAGTTTATATCTCGCTGTTTACATCTCGTCGCGGTTCTGCGGTGCTGCGAACTTAATAAAACCTTGACGAAACAACGAAGCGAATGACTAAATTACACCGTCTTTCTTTGTGGCGAAACATTATGCGCAGAAAGAGATTAAAGAGATTTTTAATTTATTGGAATTGTATATAAATTTTTTATTAAGCAGATTTAATGTATGTTTTATATAAATTTGATAATTTATTAGAATCGCATAAAACTTTTTTTTATATAAACAGAATTACTGTGTATTTTTTTTTTAATCAAAAAATATTTTTTTATACAATCTTGATATTTTTGTATTTGCTCGATGTTTTAACAAATAAGTATTAAAAATCTCTTAAATTCATCATATAAATAACAAATAGAACAAGCGTATAAATTAAATGACTTTTATGTGCGGTGTTTGGTTACACGCGCACGTGCAACGTCGCTTCTGCTCAACAATCTGATCGTTTATAAGTCGAATCCTCATACGAGCACGTCGTTATGACATTAGGCAAAGGTCAGGTGATGTGAGGAGAGGAAATCAAATGCGCACAATATCGTTATATAATTCCGTTTATTGATAGCGTTTTTGCATAATCTTTCGAGCCGCCGGTAAGTGACAGGCGGACACGTTATGAAGCATCTCCGAATAATCGTCCTCAAGCCTTTGTCGCAGCTTCTGCGAGGCTTCGACATGTGTCAGCGGCGAGTCCAGCCTTTCCCTAACGATCTGCATTTGCTCGTGCTCCACGCAGCTGTGGATCCGAAACAAGGAGGGATGTCAAAAATAGGACAAGGTTTTACGACCCGCGTATCCTCAACATTTCACAAATTTATCTCTAACGTCTCGTTGTTGATACACAACATCCTTCAAAAAGTACATCTGCTAGAAGCGTCTGTTATTACAATTTCGGAGAAGAGGAAAATAAAATATAAAATATTTGAAAAATATATAAAACAAAGTATTTGTAACATAGAAAATATTTAAAAAATATAAAACGCAAGTTAGCCGCTCGCGCGAAATTTCGAGGATGATACGTCCGTTACATTCGGAAGAATTTAGGTCGAGGAAGATGAGGACAAGAAAAGGAAGCGACGGGACTCACAGAGGACAGGGTTGAGTGGGCACGATGCGACTGAGGCCGGGCACCTTCAGCCTCGGTTTTCTGTCCTCGTCGACTCGCAGCTGCGCCGCTTTGCTGGCCTTGTCCACCCAATAGACTTTGTGGAACATCTCGGTGATCCGCTTCTCGATCAGTTCCAAGTAGAGCATAACGTTGCTCATAGTCACGTGGGTGTTATCGCCCAGCAGCTCCAGAATCGGCGAGTTGTCGCATCGTATCGTTCTGAAGAGATCGTCGATTCCCTGCAGCAGCTTGCCCATCACGTTGTTGGACTGAGACATGAGTAATCGTTCGATTTGTCATCACGCGGATATATATTAAAAAATGCGCATTATTTTTCTACGTATTTAAATTAAGACCAAGGCTAACGCTGCGAAATCGCAAAATCATTTTTTCCGAAAAGCGAAAAAATGACTTCCCGTTAAAAATATAAAAATCCACGGCATTGGCTTGTTCTACTTTTAATGTTAAAGAAAAATGTTTAAACTACTTTTAAAATGCACAAAGACTTAGTTGTAAACCTGCGTGAGATCTTCCGCTGCGACGTCCGCCAACGCGGTCTGATCCCGCAACTGTTTCGTGATCTTCTCCAAATTCTCGGCCTGTTGCTGATCGCGATGCACGTTCTGAGCTTGCGCCTCCTCGATCGCCGCTGTCAACTGCTCCATCCTCGCCTGAAGACTCTCCAGCTCGTCGTTGAGCTCGTTCACGTAATTGAAGAGCGCGAAGTTCTCCTCCTCTTGCTTGATGAAGTGCGCGGTGAGCTTGTCGATGTCTTGCTCACCTGCTCAAAGGTATTTATTTAACTGATACTTTAATTATAAGAGAGATTTAATTCTGAGATTTTGGTCGTATATTGTATATCATTTAAATTAACATGTTGATGATATTTTGTTCAAACAAAACGTAGAAACTATTTGCTTATTATAAATTTCGATTTAAAAAAGCAAAACTGTTGTCTCTTAAAAATATAATTGATGCAAGTTTGAAAATGCGGAAATTAAAACTTAAGTAGAGAAATATCGTGTACGTGTAATTAATGCGAATAGCGAAAGTCAATACTTAAAGTAACGTTTAGACATAAAAAAAGGAAGCACCGGTAAATTGTTTAATCGTCTGCAGGATTTGCGTGAAGGCCGCTATCTTGTTCTGTTTCTCCTCCCGCCTCGCCTGCCTCTCGGCTTCCTTCTTCGCGTTCAGATCGGCCATCTCGCGAAACTGTCCCTTCACACCGAGGAACTCCTGCAGCTTCATCTCGTTGTCCAAGGTCCTCTTCAGCTCGCACATCTCCGACGTGTGGTTCCTTAGGTCTCTTATTCCTCTGCGAACGGAAATTGTCGATTCAAAAGCCGACGATCGAAAACGATCTTCCGCGATGGAAAATCAAACGCGAAATTTGCATTGTCGATCAATCGAATCGTCGCAGGATCGAGGAGCAACGCGATCCGCGGCGGAATTTGCACGCGCCATTGGCTCCGTCGGTCGCAGTTTCCGAGTTTCTAATTCCGCGACGAACGTTCATTTCCGATTTCGAATGCCGATTTCGTCGTCGCGGCCGAACAGTCGTTCGAATTACGAGGCAACAATCCGACGAACGCGTTTTCGCTTTCGCGCGATTTCGACTTCGCGAGATTCATGTTTCAAACGCCGGGAAACACTATACCGCGTATGCGGTTTTACATGCGTAGGGGGGTTTTGTCACCGGAAGCGGAAGTCGGTCGCGTTACCTCTCGCGCAGGGCCTGGATTTTGTTGAGCTCCTCGTCCCGCTGATTGAACGTGATCGTCGCCTGCTCGATCAGATCGTTGATGATCTGTTTGCCCGTGTTCAGCTGGCCGAGCAGCTTGTTCCACATCTGCGTGAACTGCGCGCGTTCCTTCAGCAGTGTTTCGATCTCGGCGCGCAGCTTCGCGTTTTCCGCGATCACCTGATTGAATCTCTTCGTGGCCACCTCCACCCGGTTCTCCAGCATGAGTATCATCCTGGCGTGTCGCGCGGTCGTTTCTCGCAACTGCGTGTCGGTGCGCACTTTCATCTTCAAACTGCCGACTTCCTTCGAGAGCTGTAAAACAAACAGGTTTTGCGCTTGTTCTTCTCGAGTTGCAAGAAAAAAGCATTTTATTTTAAATCAGTCCGCGTAATTTTAATGTGTCTTCAGGTTCGCAAAGTTGTTCAGGTATAAAAAAGTAATTAATATCAATTCGTGTAACATCGCGGTAATACCAGTAACCTTGCCGATCTGCTCGTCGAGCTGAGCGATCTGCCGCTTCTCGTTGTCTATCAGCTCGATGTAATTGGCGCGCTTTTCCAACAGACATCTCAGTTTATCGTTCATTTCCTCGTCCTTGCGCGCGAATGTCCTCGACTTCGCGGTCTTCATCACCAGCACCAGCTCGGCCTTTTCCTCCTCCAGATGCTCGATCATGTTTCGCTGATTGCGGAGCTGCAATCTCGCATCCTCCGCGCACGCCGCTCGATCGTTCTCCATTATTCTGTACTGCCTCTTCAGTCTTGACAATTCCACCTCCGCTATCGTCTCGAGCTCCAGCTCGTCTTGAGTCTGTTGCGGTCTGTACATTTTGAAGCCTCGTCTTCGGGCGACCTTATTTCTCGACGATTCCTAAATTCGACGTTAAAAAAATACACCAAAGAAAATAAAATAGAAAGTTTGAAAACTTAAAAAAAATATGTAAAAATTAAATTTATATACGAATTGTTAAGAATTTAGAGAAACTTCTTTTCTCCACGTGTTTTCCTTAAATTCGTAGGGTTATATCGCGCGTGTGTACTTGCTTTTCACACCAGATTCACAGAAGACAGCTCGAGGAAGACGCGGCAGTTCCATGGAAGAAAATGTCTTCGCAATCGATCACGAAGATCCGTGCAAGAGCGAATAGCAACCCCCGGTTGCGATTTTTAGTGACATCAGACGCCGACATCTGAGAATGACATCTGCCACCTCAAGCAGCCAAAGCAGCTGTACGACGTACCACCCAGCTCTGTTGTTACTTCCGGTTGCCAAGCAATAGACTCAACGACGTAACATTCGCGAGACGCTTTCGGAAGTTTATTTCCGATAAAAAACGGGTACATTGTATTTTGTATTGTTTTTTTATTTTTCAATATTTTTCAATATTTTTGAATATTGCGCTAAAACAGAAATATATATATATCTTGGCAGCAGGGAGAGACATATATTGAGAATCTGTCGGGAACATTGCACGCGATATTCCAATCGTGCAAGATAACGTTCCTGCAATTTTGCGGCAATATTTCTCGATATTAAACATTTTTCCACGCTTTTTTACAGCTCCTTTACTGTCTGCGCTGTAAAATTTTAAAGCACACTTCCGAGTAAATGACAAGTGGCGACGAGTAATTAACATTATCGTTTACCCACGGATCTCGAGAACGTCGATGCGAGGAACAAGCGCATCTCATGCTGGTTCAGCACGAGGCTCAAGTATATTATAATACACATGCATGGATACATGTATATTCGTGAGATCCAGTCAGGTGGTAGTTCGACCAGGTGGGTCAAGTGGTGGGGCAATGTGCTCGACGATGCGGACGGGGGAGACGTTAGTACACCTCTGGAGGGGAAAGTCGCCAGGTCGATCGGTTTCTGCTCAGTGCGCGCGACTGACAAACGCGCGGTGACCATCCTCGGGCTCGGTTCATTGTCGATTGTACGATCGTTCGTAGTTGTGTCGCATTAAATTACGCCAGCATAATCGATCACACATTAGTCGGTTCGGTGTTCAGTCAAGCGACTGAACGTGCGGCAAAGCGATTTTGGAGGTCGCTCGAGCGGTCGCGTCGATCGATACCGAAGTAGCAATTGTGTTGTGGGAGACTGTGCATGCGGATGACAGTATAATTGTTGGAAATTTCAGTGATAAGATAGTGAAGTGCGATAATGTTATCGCGCGAGTTCCAACGTTGACATTCGTTGCATTTCCAAGTTAATTGTCGGAGCTACCGATGGAAGAATGAATCGCTCGAGATCGTTACGCATAGTAGGTACATATACGTTTGAAAACAACTATTTTGTTTGTCTAGGGAAATGAAAGACGTATAACAAATTGGGTTCTACCTGACTTCGTTCTGTCCGGTTGTCGCGCTCGAACGTCACGTGCAATTTGCAGCAAAATTAAATTTGAAAAAAAAGGAGCCAAGCCAACAAGCTGGTTCTCGCGCGCAGAAATAAATTTCAACTTTGCGGAGCTCATGCTTATTACCTTCGTTGTTAAAATAAATTTACGTCTAAGCTCGTTTTGTGCGAGTTTTGTATGGAATTAATTTTACACTTCGAGGGGCTAATTTGATCGTTTAAGAAATTCATCAGAATGTGTATTGTGTGTATCGCAAAATTTCGTCACGTTTGGTACACGAATCCCGACACAAAGAGGCGAACGCGCCGAGCCGAACGAATTACTTTCAACCGCCTCAACATGGTAGGGAGAAGGCGTGCTGGCCGCACGCTGTGTACGCGATTCCGTAATATTTATTTTCCACTCACGACTAGTGACTCACTCACTGGCCGACCGCGCTACGGCGAACAGGTAGAACTGCGTATGTGTATGTGTGTGCGTATGTGTCAGGTGTGTTGCGTGCGAAATACGTGTACGAAAAATCGTACAATTATAGTGAACTCGCGAAAAGTGGAGTGTCAGGTTTTGTGCGTGCGCGTTTCGTATAAATAGTGCACGTTTTTTGAATTCCCGCGGCGGTAAATATTCATCGCGTCGTAAACAGTTAGCACGAACTGTAATTACGGACCATGTAAAATTGCATGAAATATTTATCAGAAAAAGAATGTGCTCGATGATTTCTCGCGTGTCATTTCTTATACATTCAGCGTACGTTTCTTTCGTCGGAACGTGCTTTCGCGGTACGTACACCGCGCTTCGGTTTCCGCCGATCGAATTAAGTCGTCTCGTCTGGAGATTCATCCTCTTTATTGGATTTATTCGCGCCGAGGCGGGGTGAAAAAACGCGTAAACGCCCGAGCCGAATCGATAAATGCGAATTGTCGCACGTACCCGTCCGTGACCGTGTCTTTTTTCTCTAGGGTGACACGCACACACCCTCTTTCTCTCTTTTTTCTTTTTTCACGCGCGTGATGCGCGTTACATCGTCATTCAAGGATAAGGTGACATTTCAATTGGGTTCTTCGTCCCGTCGCGGATAGAGACGCGTAGTAGAGATACTCCCACGCGCGCGCGAATCGATCCGAGCGCGAATCGATTTTCGGACGCCCGACGAAATCGACGCGCGCGTTTTTTTTTTTTTTTTTCGCTCGACTCGCTCGTGGATTTTGCGTTGCGATTTTTTTTTTTTTGCGTTACGGTGAAACTTGTCTCAAAACTAAATGCACCGTAAAATTAATACTCGACGTTAACATTGAGACACGCGATCAAACCTTTCTATTCTTATGTAAAACGCGTTTTCTCGAATTGTTTTCGCGATATTAAATCAAATGAGAGACCTTTTCGACATTTTTTTCGACGTGCGAATTAATTGCCCGTGTAACGGAAATAACGCGTTAACGTCGTATGAGCGAAATGAAACTTGTTCCGCAAGGAGTCGTTTGTCAAGTATCGCTGTATGTGTCGAGGCTTATCGTACAGAACAGGATAGCTATCATGTAACTTTTCGATATCGCATTGTTTTTTTCTTGTTTTTGCAAGAAATAAAAAAGCGATAAAAATCCGAATCCGAGAAATAGCCTCACAGTAGACCGTCGTTTTTTTTTATACGTTGATATATTTGAAACATGACGTCAATCACGTAATTACGGAAATAATTTTTATTCAAAAGATGAAAAAAAGAACTTTATTTTGTTTCTTGCAGAAATTGGACGCGCGACGACGAATCGGACACACGTCGCGCCGAGGAAAACCGCATAACTTGACCCTGGAAAAAATTCTCTTCAGTACATCGAAATGAACACGTGGTGATCTACCGCAATTCTCTCCGCAATGTTTTTTTTTTTTCTTTTTATCTACAAAGTGAACGTGGAACGAATGAACGAAGTGACGGCGTAAAGCAACACGCCGCTCCGAATCGATCGTCGGATTGCCGTAAAGACTATTTTATGTGAATTTGTGAAACCGGACGTTTGGTGTTGCAATTATCGTGACTTTCCATTCGGGTGGCCTTGTTCCGCGCAACGACAGACATTTCGCGAATCGTGCCCCGCATAGAACTCGTTTCTTTTGCTGTCGCGGAAATGTAAATGTGCACGATTCGTGAGCGAATTACTGGGAGAGAGAATATATATCGCAGAAAGAAAGCTGCGTGGCGATAGCTGCGGCCCGATCAATAGCGCAGCGAACTTCCGCGATCGATATCGTCGGAAGTTTCGCAGGTGCGTTGTACCCGTCGTCGTTGTTGTTGATAGTGATGTCGCGCACAACGTTGAATCGTCGGTCTGTCCGTCCGCACGTGCGCGCGGATCGCGTCGAGTGCAATGTCACGGCGACTTGGAATCGCTTCCGGTAGCGGCCGAGCGCACGTAATTTCCTACACAAAAAAAAAGAACAAACTCGCAAGTGACTCATCGTAAAAAAATACCGTCTTCCTATCGCTCGGCTTGTAAGTCCCTCCCCCCGCGATAGACGTGAAAACCCGAAATTTAATTGATTTCATCTAATCAATGGCGCCCGATAGCGCAGCGCTGTTCGCGCACGACCGTTCGATCGTTAACGAGGAGGAACCGTCGATCGTCATCGCGCGTTATTGCAGCGCGTCGAATTTAACGTTCTGACGCGCGTAATACTCGAAGTGTTTCATCTGACGTTTATTCGCGCGTACGTCAGGCCATTTCCGGTCTTATCGATCGAAATTCGATCCAGTTCGGAGCAGAAGTGACGTTTGCCACGTGAAAGCGAGAGAGACGTTCGCGATGCTGCCGAAAAAGGACAGTCAGACGGGGCCGTACGCTCTCGAGGACATGATATCCGATCTCCAGGCGAGGCGACACTCGCTGGAGCACGAGGACACTGTGCAGGATCCCGCCGAGCTCCTCAAGCAACGCGAGAGGGATCTCGTCCTGGCCGCCGAGCTCGGCAAGGCTCTGCTCGAGAGAAACCAGGAGCTGACGAAGCAGGCCGAGACCTTAGCCGAGGAATACTCTGTCAAGTTGGAAGTAAGTGATGGAATAGATTTTTTTCGAACAAGAGCTCGACTCGCATAATTGGCTCGGAAACAAATAATTGACGTTTACGTAATCAAATGCACAGTAATTATTATTCTCCCTTCAATTGCTGATAAAAGAAAAATTAGAAAAAAATTATATTACATAATTGCATTACGTACACGGAGAAATTCTCGTAGAATTAACTTGTAAATAAAAAAAAAAAAAAAAAGAAAACGCTCGAAAAAGGAAACACAAGTTTTTTAGCCGGCTAATATAAACTAAAATATAACTTTGTATAAATACAATTTATTATGCGCGCCGGCAATTAAGAGATAAGCGAGTTAATTATGCGAGTTTTTTGCTCGTTCGACGTTTCGTGTACGTAATAATAATTGGGAAAAAATAATTGGAAGCTCTCTCACAAAAAATACATAGCTCTCGATTAAATTTTACTTTTATCGCGTTGTGATGAAATTATTTCTCGTAACAAAAAAAAACACAGTAAAAAAAATAAATAAATTTTAACGACATATTACGAATTGCTTCTGTTTTCTACGCGCACATAGGCGATGCAACGCGCGTTGCAGCGATTGTTCCACTTTCGCGAAGGATAATCCACTTTTTTTGCAACTCGATATCGCGTTGCGCTACTTTTTATTACGAAATAAAAGTGCAACAATGAGTCACTAACTACTAAATAAAAAAACATCTCGCAAATCGATATATCTCGCAGATCGATATATCTCGCAGATCGATATATCTCGCAGATCGATATATCTCGCAAATCGATATATCTCGCAAATTGATATATCTGCTATATTTATCCTACATCTGTTATTTTCCGTTTGCTCTTGCTCTTTCTCTCAATAGCAACCGATGGGCTCTCGAGAGCTCTCATTTGTTTCGTTTATAATAGAGATGTGACGCGAGTAGTATTTGGATTGTTGTGCTTATCGCTCATCGCGCGATAACACTGATAATAATCGCGCGAGATAAAATGTCTTCATGAAAGATGTAATTTCAAATATACCGTTTCAATATCACGTTATCTATTCAGAAAAGGAAGGAAGAGATAAATATTTTATCAGTCAAAGCGATCTCTCGTTGTTCTTCCATGCGCAAAAATTGAGAAAAAGAAGCACGACAGAATCGCGCCGTTACATGCTCGCGAGACGAAAGACAGTCTAACGCCACCGGGCGGAAATCCTTTTTCACCTTCGTGTCTAACGGACATAGTCACTTTCCAACATTATGGCCGGCTCGCCACGGAAAATTTGTTGCCGCTATGTACGCGCGCTCGCGATTACGTAAGTCGATAACGCGGAACTCGATGCGAGAAAGGTCGAAAACACGACTCGCGCTTCGAGAAAAAACGCGATAAGCGAAGCTGAGCGAAGGATAAAAAAATTCAAAGGACAAACTCAGAAAGAAGAAACATATTTTCTCTCAGTTTTTTTGCAAAAACTTGGTTTTTTAAATTGTAAACCGACTGTTTACTAATCATTTAATTAAAATAAATTCTACAATTTTCTCTTTCTCTTTGCGCAATCGGCTTCGTTTTAATCGCTCCTTAAAACGTCGCTTCCTCTTTTCCTTTGTGTCCTTTTTGAAAGACAGCGGCACGTTCGCGAGCAGCCAAGCGCAACGGTTACTCGCGTCTGCTTCAAATAGCCGTTCGTCTACCGCCAAGTATCGATATTGCAAGTTTGCACGCGCGTACGTTTTCCTGCAATTCTCTCCTCCGCAACGAGCTGAAGGAGAACAAGAAGAAGAAAAAAAACAATGAAAGTCATAGAAAACGTATGCGCGCACAGCAGTTACGTTTCTCCCCGCGGGTTTTACCGAAATCGGGCCACGAGATAGAGAAACTAAATTTCACAAGCGCGCTTTTCGACGCAAAATGCATCGAAATTGCGACTCGTGGGAGCGACACGTTTGAACCTGTGCCCGCCGGCCAACAAAATTCGCCTCTCGATTATTCTCGACGAGGAGAAGAGCGACGCGCTTCGCTGAAGATCGCTTGAGAACGCGACTGAAGCAAGAAACTATAAAAGTGTTTTCTTTTTGTTTTTACTCCGTCATTATTATCATAATTTTCTCATAAATTTCGATAGTGCGCAACTCTCATGCCGACTAACGTCGTTTAATTCGCGTTGAACTTTCGTATTTTGCTCGAGATCGCGCAATCTCCAAGTTAAAGCGCCACTTAATTCAAACTAACGTTCGAGCGCGATCTAATGGTACCTAGTAATAATAATAATAATAATAATAGTAATAATAGCGTTTTTCTTGCGGCCGAGAGTCTGTCTCCTTCGTACTCGGATTTCGTCGATCCCTCGACTGACGACGAGAGAAGCGAGAGAGATCCACGAAAGCGTGGAAACAAACCACTTAGGCAACTACGAGCGGTCTCTTCAGAGACAATACCCGGCACTACGCTCTGCCTGCGTCTTGACTACCCACGTTTCCCTCCGTATCTTTCCGCATTATGCCTGTCGCCTTAGTTTTGACCTCCGTGCAGAAGGCTCACGCCCACGTGCGTTTCCGTTAAGTCTCTATTCGGACAATCCGTTACGTCTTCGACTTATGATATAGATTTTAATGAGAAGGGGAAAAAAACGCGAGAGGAAAGAGAAAGGCGGAGAAGAACCTAGGATTCAGGTCAATATTTGAATAGTAAAATGGACAAAATAGATAAAATACACGCATAGAAAGTGTCGAAGAAAAATTGACACAAATGGTTTTGTCGGGGAAAAAGAAAACTGCTGCAGTATCTTCACCGGTGCAGCTGCGCGTCCGAGCTAGCTTTCCAAATGACAGTACGTGACTTCCGTACGTACTTCCGGAAACAATTATTTTTTTCCTACAGAAGCGAAAGAGCTTTTCTTCGAACATTGGCGCAAGTGTCACGCGAGCGAAGACTCATCAAAAAATTTTTAAAAATAATATCTGCGTTCTAAATTAATGGAACAAGTTCTTTTTTTTTTTTTATTCTGAGATTTATGATTTTGTAACGCAAGTTAAAAAAAATTGTTTATTTCTTGTTTTATTTCTTCCTC
This sequence comes from Pseudomyrmex cubaensis, assembly GCA_014825685.1. Taxonomy (NCBI): domain Eukaryota; kingdom Metazoa; phylum Arthropoda; class Insecta; order Hymenoptera; family Formicidae; genus Pseudomyrmex; species Pseudomyrmex cubaensis. The sequence goes on along the minus strand of QVOA01008702.1, from coordinate 76,188 downwards.
ATGATTTTACATTTCAAAGACTCACTCGATAGAGCGTCGGTGAGTAAAGGCCGATTGCGTCATCGAATTACGAATTTATTATGCGCCTGCACTTGGACTGGCGTCACGCCGCTATCTATGACGCTAATACATGCACACACACGATGTTTACACACGGCCGCGATCGCGCCGTGTGTTTAAACGCGCTCGTGACCGTTGCGTGCGTAAAATATTAAGCGCGAAGACGATGGCACGCGTTCCAGACCGCGAGCGCCTTTAGTAGCGGCACCGCCGCTGACGTTTCCGGCTTTGTCTTTTAATTAAATTCGCCACGCTTGCAATAATTACATGCGATGCAACTTTTTTTTTGTTTTTCGCGAATCGTCAACGACGTCGGTCAATTTTTTCAGCGCCTTGTCATTCTGATTCGCTACTAGTTACGTCGAGCAGTAAATTACGAGCGGGTTTTCCTAATTAATGAGTTCTTCGTAAAACATGGAAATCGCGATGATACGGTGAAGCGAACACACAATATTCAGCGACACAGTTTACTTCGGAAACGCAACAAAATTTTCACAAACGAGGTACTTTCTGTATTTATTTTGTGACATTTAATTTGTTTATTTAATTTAGTTAAATTAAAGGCTAATTTAATTAAATTAAAATCTCCGTATCTCTTTTTGAAGTAAAAACAAACTTCTTCGAGTGTTCGCCGAGGGAAAAGTCATTCGATGCACTTAAGTACTCGAGTAGAGATTTTTCGAGTGTGCATTATCATTGCGCGCGATCATTGCATCGTGAAGTCTTTCTCTCTCCTCCGAGACTCATTTGTCTTTGAGTCAGTTGTCTGACAAAAGTGCGCGCTTTCGTTCAAAGTTCCACTTTCATTTCTGTACGCGCGTGCTTTTGCCGACGTATAAAGAGAAAAGAAATAGGCCGCGCGCGATCGCGAATCGTAACGAAATCGAGCCGAGTTCAGTTCAGCTGGATGATGATGCTCGCTGTCGTTGTATAATTGCGGCCTGAAAGCGGCGTCGGCAATTAGCACGACCGGGGGCGGCAAAGCGTTTCACACCGACGATAAAAAAAAAAATAAAATAAAATAAAAACCAGTCTCTAAAGAGACTCCCGGCGGGAGTAATAATGCGCATTATGCAGCTCGCGAAGATCGTAATTCTCTGTGCGAGAAAGCCCAGATTCCACGCTTCTACGTACTTATGCATCAGCCTGGGAATCTCGGTGCGCCCGTGATGGAAAAAAAAAAAAAGCTGCAGATCACCCATTAACCTCGAGGTAATCCAATTAAGACGCGTGAGATTGTCACGGTCAAATAATCTTAGAAAATTGTTGCTATTTATCTTTTTGTTATCTTTTTACTTCTCTTAATTAACAGGAAGACCATCTTTGTACACCTATTCATTATTTTCTTTTTTTTTTTTCATTCTGAAATTCCATAACTTTTTTGTAAAACGTTTTTCCAACTCGACTTGCTCCAGACGAAATTTACCGCTTTTTACGTAATTGCGACAAATCACGCGATTGACAGAACGAAATAACGCGCGCGCGCAAGAGAACGATAACACGGATGAGATAATCATTCATTCGCGAACCATTGTTTTCGATAAACGGTGACGGAATTGATCACGCAACGCGACAGAGCACACGCACACACACAAGTCTAATGTTCCAAGCAAGTTTCGAAGCGGAAAAACGCGGAATACGAAGTCACGCTCGCGACCTGGAACTTTCCCAAAGTTATGTACAGCGAAGTTCGAGTCAAACAACGGGACAAGAAGAAAAGAACTTTTTCATCCCTTTACACGAAACGCGGAAAATTAACTTCGCCGCGAAACCGTTACCGCAGAGGATTCGTGCAACAGCACCCTGACCCAGTTCGTTCTTCATGTTCCAGGCCGTCGAGCGATGAGCGCGTCGCGCGCGATAATAATTCGCAGCCACGCAGGACTAATTGCAGATGAAGAGGTCGGCGCGTTGGAGGGCGAACGGGAACCGACTCGCGAAAAAGTCGGCCGGAAGTTCTCGTAAAAAGTAGACCGTCAGGTCGGGACTCTCGAGGAGAACGTTTCACCCTCTTTATTCTCTCTCTCTCTCTTTCCCCGCGCGCTCAAGCTGCGATTGTTTCGTATGTAAGCGAGGCCGCTTTTCGCGTGCGCTGACAATAGAGAAAATTGTCACACTTATCTCGGTTTACTTCTCGTTTTATTTATTTATTTATTTTTTTCAAGCAAATTCAGAAAGGCAGAACAAATCGCGCTAGCGAAAAGCAGATCCTTGAAAAGGATCACTTGACGTCTCTCTTTTTCATTCTCTTTAAAAAAATTGTATAATCGATATAGTAAATTAAGTAATTATAGTAAAGTAATTAAATAAAATAAACTTCTTAAATTTTATCGTCGCACGTACTTTTTAAATAATTTTGTCAGATACGCGCACAGGAATAAAATTATTGCGCAAAGAAATGAAAAAAAAAAAGTTTGCGTAAACGCGGAATACAATCGAAATTACCGTTTGGTTGCGTATTCGCGGTGTGTGTTTAACAGTTAATGAGAGATTCTTGTACAACTGCCGCGAGAGAGATAATTTTTTCCGAGCTTCGTCGCATCCAACCGACGCGACGATTCAACCGCGGCGTGTCAAGACTTTCGTGATTGTTTCCTAACGGCGCGACGGTGTCTACTCGTGCGTTTAAACAGCCCCTCGCGGGCTTACAGCGCGCGGCTAAGAAAATTATTTCCAACGTCAACAATTATCGCGATTGTTCGCCGAATCGCCAGAAAGTTGATATTTCCAGGCGGAAACGTCATCGCCGACGGGTATGATCCGCGCGACTTCCCGTTTCCTTTCGTGAGAAAGAGATTTCAAAGGAAACGGAATGTGGATAAAATACGAAAAAATGACGAGGATTCGCCTCTTCGTCCGAGGAACACGAAAAGGGCGGGACGGGCGGATGATTAAAACACGCGGAAGAAATTGACGTTTCGCTTTATGCGAAAAATCTCGCGCGCAAGTTTATCGTCGCGAGAAATAGAAGACGGTTAAGAAATCCGCGACTGTTACAACCGGGAATTTGCGAGCGATCCTCCCATTGTTCTCACGGATTTAATTGTGTGCGTTTGTGCGACGCGACGTTTGTCTCCGCGGAAAGTAACGGAGTTTCCGCCCGCACGCACGTGCGCTACCATAACGGCTGATTATACCGCGAGTTGTCTCATCTCGCGATCAATTAGATATCAAAGAGAGAGAGAGAAAAAAGAAAACTGCTGAGAAACATAACGGTTGTTGCCGAAGTAGAAAATAGCGAGTAAAGTGTGCGTTGCTCAACAACGCGTGCTCCAAAAACGTGCAATGCAATTTTTGTTTTCAATTAGTCGTACAATTTGTTTTTCAATTTTGTATAAAAAAAAAGATGTGCTCGTTAAGTTTTTCGTTCGTCTCCGTTCGCGTCCGTCAGCTGTTCTCGCACATTTCGCTCATCAAAAGCGCATGTCAACGGTTTATTCCGATTGACTCGATAAGATAAGTTTTGTTATCGGCGCAAAACACAGAAGCGTTAACCTCCGACGAATCTGCGCGCGACCCTGAGGAACTTGCGAAAACTCGGATTTCGTCAACGTGACGATTTAGCGTGTCGGTGAGTCACGGACGTTTTGCAAACTCGCACAGTAGCCGCTGTCGTGTGAAAAGACGTTGATTAAATAAATTAGCAAGAGTGTTTCAATGTTGATAAAACATTGTTCTGGTAATATCGGGAGTGAAATATCGGAGTTCACTGTAGATTGCATCGATTAGCACCGCGATATGATTCAGAAGTAAAATCGCGTCGATCCCGTACTTTGCTAACTTTTTGTTCGAAAACGAACTTGTGACGTACGTGTCGTATCGCCAATTACGCGATTATCGAAATTGCCGAGTTGCGGAATAAACCCAGCGCTCACGTGCAACTCGTTCGCTTTACATTACATCGCGCGGACGTTTTTCCAAACTCACGCTACGACGTCGCGCTAATTAAGCTCGCGCATCATCATCAAAAAAAAAAAAATTAAGCGCGAGTTGCCTAATTACGCGGCTGTTCGAGTAAAAATCGCGATTCGCCGCGGCGAGTGATGATTTGCGCCTTGCATTTCCGCCCGGTCACTGCGCCTCGACTTCCCCGTTCGTTCCAGAGAATTTTGCGCGAACGTATTAAACTCTGTTATTAAAACACAACGGTGTCGTAACACACACACACACGGTACCGCGCTATTTAATCAGTACATTTTCGCTACTCGTTAAAGTAAAATTGCGCAATCGCGGGAGAGACCGGCACGCGTCCGTCGGTCTTTCATTACGCGCGAGGAAACGTTGAATAATATTTACCCGCGAAGGTTTCTGGTCCAACGATTATTTCTCAAGCGAGTTGCGGAGAGACCGGAATTCGCGTAGGATATTTGTCTGTGCAAATTTAATTCGTTCGAAATGTTTTCAAGAGAGTTTCTACGACCCCGGTGCGGAAATTAGCGCGTGTTGTTTTATTTCTGAGAAAATTAACATGATAATCTTTTGCGGACTTCGTTCGAAATGAAACAAGATGCTTAATTAGATCATCGGGCACGCAATAATCCAATGAATAAGAATTTTTGCGCGCGTGAATAATTGGCGAGCTTCTCTCTCTCTTACTTCTCGGTTGTGCGAATTATATAAATTCGACATTGCTTCGTAATAGCCGCTTCCTCGTGCAAAAGAAACGACCCACGCTTCTCCCACGCGCGCGCGCGCGCGATAATGGGAATCGATTAGCGAGACGAGCCAATCCAATTACCGGGTTCGTTCAAATCGCATTCGGTCGCGACGATAAACGCGAAATTATGCAACGTTTAACCTCAACCTGCAATTGTCTCGCGAGCTTTTCTTCGTTCTCGTTTGCGTACGGTTTCCCTCGCGATTACACGGCGCATATTTGCCGATTGCTTCCAGAGAATCAGAATCGATAGGAGGAATTGAAGAGTTTCGATAAAAACGTTTGAACTAATACAAACAGTGAATTTAAAATATTCAATTAAAATTGTCACAAATGTTGTCTCGAGATTCACCTCTCCTCAAATTAAAATTGATCAAACTAATGACGTTTACATGTTAAAGAAAATTTCGCCTCTCGAAAGGCCGCTCGAGATTGGCAGTTTGTTTTATTTTTGACAGACAGACTTTTGTTGCTCTCTCGACTTTCGATGGATACATTTTCCTAACGTAACAGTAGGATCCGGTTGTGCCGGCTTCGTGCCCCGGACTGTGCCGGAATCGTCACAGGCCATTGCCTCGAGATTACAGACTTCTCTCTACCTTCGCCTTCTCTTCGTCGCGATTACGCGCGCTCCGCATTATCGTTTTCTTCTCGAGGGAAAGTGAACGAGAGGTGCGACGCAATACTGCGCGCGCGCGCGTCGAACTGCGCCTGGCCACAAAGGTGTAACAGCAATTAATCCGTACGATTGACTTCCAAGTTTCTTTTTTCCCACGCTAACGATCTTTGTCCGCGAGCGCGAGTTCGATTGTTGAGAAAAAATTAAAAGAATTAAAAGGCGGAAAACGATCTTCGTACAATACGCCAGCGTGTAATCAGATGTGATTTGAAAAAATTTAATTAAAAAAACAAATCTGAATCTCAAATCAAGAAATTTAATTTGAATATCGCCCGAATCTCGGTGCCTTGCTTATGGCGCGCGGGCACGAAGCTGCTCTCGCAACGGAGCTAAAATCGAAGATGGTAACGCGTTTCGTGCCAGCCAGCGGCGAGGTTCACCCTTTCTCAACGATTCCACGCTGATTTACGCTGACGTTTCATTTATTCCGTCGAATGTCGTCATTCGAATCATCACCGATCGCGATGTTCGTCATGTCGCAAGATCGAAAGTTGGACAGGAGTCGTGAGTCACGATTTTCCGAGGATCCTTCGGTGTGTTGCAATTATTCGCGTGCTGCATATCCGCAAATTAAACCGATGCGGACGGCATCGTCGTCGATTGAAACACCGCGACAGCGATCGCTGTTGCTTATCTGTGTGAGTCATCGCGCGTTGGCAACAAACAAACAGAGTGTGTACGTTCGATATCTCGCAAAGTTTGTACGCGCGCTCGACCTTAAAAGGCCGACAAGGGCACGGATCGCGCACCGTCCGTATTTATTCCGAGTACCGTTAAAATTTCATTAGACCTAATGTGCCAACTTTCGCGCTCTATATCGGCGTTCGCTCTGGTTCGTTCGGAATTAGATAACTGTAAAGACGCGGTCTAATTGAGACTTCTTCGTGCAAAATTCGCGCGCCTGTTCGCGTCTTTCGTTCGTGTGTGAGGTTTTTTTTTTTCAGCCGAAATTGATCAAACGAGAAAAGAAAAATAGATTAGCAATTTACGTCGAAAAGAAAAAATATTCGAACACGAAATCGGCTCGTTTCGACTTATCGCACCGCGAGCAGCGGTATTTCTGGCTGGCGGCGTATTTGTGCTGTAAACAGCGACCGTATCGGCGCGCGACCGCCGCAATTGGAGCGGGCGTCTCTCGTCGTCGCTTGGAGAACGGGACGTCGAGATCCGTGACTCACGCGTAGTTCGCGGTGTTACACAGTTTCGGCTTTGTGCCGACCAACTACACGCACGTTGATTGCGTTTGTTTTCCAACAATGAGACTAATCTCAACTTATCTGATCTATGGCGCCAATTAATAGATGCGATTTCAAAAGTCGTATTATCGACACAATTTTGACTTGAATTACATCATGTGTAATATAGTACTCGCATACTTTATATAAAATATATATATATTTTTTTTACATACATATTATTGTAAATCGTAAAATTATGCAGTTAGGGAGAGATTCTCAAGGGATTGACTGTAATATCTAGTTACATATGCACATACACGTATCCCTTCTGTTCGTCGCATACTTTAAGGATCGGTGAACTGTGGAGACCTGCGGCGATCGGTCGATGAGTAACCACGGGAAACCAAGGCCGTACCTTCCAACTCGATAAACCTCGTGGCACCGCGCAACTCTTCGCGAAATATATATTTCAGGACACACACACACACACACATGTCTTCGTTCACGTTCGTAAAAACGGCGTAACGTGACGCAATTAAAAGACATTATTTATTTTTCCCCGGTATTTTTTTCCGCAAGAGATCGCCCGACGTAATCGCGATACGTCGAATTACAACTGAGCAAACACGGGCTCTCGTTGTGTCTCGCGACTAATTAACGAGATTGCCTCATTTGGTAAATAGATCTAATTAGCTCGCTTTATTCAGTAATCGGGCCGCGCGTTTTCCGACTTGTGTTACGTTCTCGCTATCCGACCGGGCGCGGGCGGCGGGAGCGTGTTATCGGATCGTCGGGTTAAGAAACTGCACTGTGGGAACAAAAGCGGTTCACCGTGTGTGCGCGGTCGAAGAGGACGAAACTGGTTCTCGTGGTCTTTTGTTGCGCGCTCCCTCGTGGAAGTGCGTCGTCGGTTTTTGCCGAAGTCTCGAGAGAGTCTTTTCCGAAACAAATGCAAAGATTTCGTCTTCCTCTTCTCGATGCGGCGCAGATCTGATCTTTCTTTATGCGCTTTAATTGGCAACAGAAAAAAAAACTTTGATGATTGTTTTTATCTCGAAGAAAAAAAACAACGTACTCTCTTCTCAAAGAAAACGAAAGTGTGATAGTTGGCCAAGCGGTCGAATTGCGCATCTAATTGTGTGTTAATAAATTTGAGCGAGTTCCTTTCACTGGGATTTCAACTTCTCTATCTGCAACCGCCATCTTGATACTCTCTTTACGTACGTGTAAACGCTATGAAAATGTGATTTATGAGCACTGACTCACGATGCTGGAGTTTCTTTCTTCTCTCCTCTCGTGAGTTAACCGAATGACGTCCGCGATTGTCTGTACAAGAGCCGGTTTCGCGAAAGGAACGAATGACCAGCGCGCGAGTCCTTGTGCGAGTCGTGTAATGTCCTTTTAAATACCGAAACGAAATCGTCGTCGTCGAAATTTATGTTGTTTGACGTCAAAATTCTTGATTTTTCGTTTCGATCGACCATCCGAGACTCTATGTGTTAAATTGTTAAACATTGTAAATATATTTAAATAATAAACAAAATAAAAAAACACATTTAACACGTTATAAATTTTTGCGGAGAGACGTCTCGATTATTCGATAGAAGACACGTCATCGTTTCGTCTTCTGCATTTTGCAGAGTTTGGAACAAGAGAGGCATCTGCTGCGAAGGAGACTCGAGGAGGCCAGGGACGAGAGCGAGGCGCGGGCTTTGGAGCTTCAGGCCGACATCGAGACCCTGAGGAGTCAGCTGGAGGAGCAAAATGAAAGGGCGAGGAGAGCGGAACGCGACCAGGCCACGCTCGTCGCTGAGTTGACGGCGCAAAACACGCGGCTGGCCGATCAGCTGAGAGAGGCCGCCAAACAGGAAGAGCAGTTGCTCGTGGAGGTGAAGGTGCTGCGGGAAAAATGCGCTCTCCGGAACACCACCCTGCAGGATCACGTCAGCAGTCTGGAAATTCTCCGAGACGAGGTAAATGTTCTGATCACGATCTACGTCCTACGATCATTAAGCAGATAATTAACTTCTCGCACGTAAAAAACGTTCGATTCTAATAGTCTCTTTAATAATCTCCCTCCCTCTCCCCCGTAATCGCGCTTAACATTCAGTGAGTTTCTTTCTCCGCCGGGATTTTCTTTGCGCTCCCGAGAAACGGAAACTGTCATTATCAATCATTATCCATCGGAAGTCGAAGGCGCGGTTCTCAGACGCGCGAGCTCGCTGAATATAATCAACCCAGGATCTTTTTATTAAAAAAGGAAGCGATTAATTCGCGCGTGAACCCGCGCGATCTCTGGGAACGTTCTGGAGGAAAAAAAAAAAAGATCTTTCTCGCCGATCTCTCGATTTGTCTCGGGTTGATTCCCCCCGCGAGAGGTTCTTTCTTCTCGCCTCGCAACCGGATATCGAGTTTGTTATTCTCTTACGATAAAGTTCGCTCGTTTATCGATCGTTTCCAGGTACAACTGGTGTCGGCACAAAGAACCGAGTTGGAAAGGCGGTCGTTGGAGCTGCGGGAGGAGAGAGCCAGGGCGATCGCGGCCCTCGAGGAAGCCGAGGAGAGAGCCACGGCCTTGGAGCGACTCGGCCACGAAGCGGAACACCGCGCCAGACTGGCCGAGCAGGAGAGGTGAGGTCCCAGATTCCGCATGACTTACGCACGTAGCGCGCTGCTATGTCGTCGTTAACGCGCGTGAATAACGATGTATGGCAAGATCTCTTTCGACTTCGAGAAAATGTCGAAGTTCACAAAAGAAACGAGAGAAGAAACACATACGTCGCATTTGTTGCATTTGCAATGTTAACAGCGTTTTTCAGTATTTTATAATAGTGGTATTTACTATTTTGTTTTTATTGTGAGATCTTTTGTATTTTTTTTCCATGCGCGTCTTCAGAGACGAGCTGGCGTCAGCGTTGGCGGAGATCGAGGCGGAAAGAAGAGGCAGGTCGGGATCGATACAGAGACCGCCGAGGTCGTTGCAGGCGGAGATGGAGTGCGAGGAGAGCGGTACCTCATTGGGAGACCAGGACGACGGAGCTCTCAGGACGGAAGTGACCAAGGCGACGAATCGGCTGAGAGAGCTGTGCGCACATCTGAGACGCGGCGAGGACGACTCGGGTCTGCAGAGTGATTGCGACGAGTCCATGCTCGTCATCAATCTCAACAACTCCGAAGCCGAGGTCAACACAAATGAGCGCGAAAATCGTTCCTCGCCGGTAAGTGTTGATTTATTAATTCAAAGTAAATTTAAATATTACTTTTTTACGTTGAATAACAAAAAAGAGCTCTTGAATCCAATACTTTTCAACAAGAATACATAAGTTTTCCATTTTTTTTATAGACGAACTGTCCGGGCGCGCTGCTGGAGCTGGTCGAGGAGGTGTACAATCTCGCGCTGTCGGGCAGAGGCGCACCGGGCGAATTGGGACTCGCGGTGGAGCTGCACCGAGTGCGAGAGGAGTCGGAACATTTGCGCGACCAGTGCAAGGTACAAGAAGAGGAGCTGAAGCGGCGCGGTGACGCGATTCTGGAGCTGACGAGCAAGCTGAGCGTCTGCGAGGCCGAGCTACGCGGCGTCAAGGAGGAACGGGACCGGGCCAGGTGCGACATCGAGCATTCCGAGCTGACGAAGGACGAGATCGTGGCGAAGGCGTACAAGGTGCGGGACCAGGCGGTGGCCAGGCAGAACAGGGTAGAGGTGGAACTGGCCAGGACGAGGATAGACATTCTCCAGGCGGACAGTCAGCTGAAGGAGGCGATCAAGCAGAAGGTCGAGTTGAGTCAGCAGCTCGAGCAGTGGCAGATGGACATGCAGGCGCTTCTCGACGAGCACGTGCGCAGCAAGCTGACCCCGTCCTCCCAATTGGTCAACGCGAGAAACGGCGAGAACTCGGACGTGTCGGCGCCGGCCAGGAAGAAGAGGAGCACCGGCTCGAAGAAGATGTTCGGCCTTTTCTGACGAAAGTGACGCAGCGCGATCGCTTCACTTCGTTGAGCGCGATCGCGACTGACTGTTCTGACGTTCCTTCCGGCACGAACTCTCGAGTGTACTTACTTTTTCCAAAGACTGTCTAGCGTATGGAGAATAGGTGATTTTTGTCGGATTTATCATTCGACAAATGATTCAAACTTGTTCCAGACGATACACTTCTTGTTTGAGACGAAAGTTCTCTGAACTGATTTCGAATTTTTTTTTTGTAGGCTTGTAAAATACTTTGTATGTATTTTGACCAAGAGGTGTTACATGTAAGCTCTCGAACTCTTGCAAACGTTCGCACGTGATGTGCGTAAAATGTTCGAGTTGCTCGTAACGAGATTTCCGCCGCGGGGAGTCTAATTGCAAGTGCCCGTGTCGAAACAGCGACTGCTAATTCGAATTTAAATGGCGCGGATGTTCGCGTAATAAGAAAAAAACGTGCGAAACACGCACCGAGACTTTCTACGATTCCTCCACCGGGGAAAGTTACGCAGCGTGCATTCTTCTTCAAATCTTTCTCGAGTGCGAGTTGATACTCTCTTGTAACGATGATCAAGAAACGCATCTTTTCTCTCTTCGTCTCGAATAGATCCAGTTTTTTTGCTCGTAATTTTTTTATTTTGCACGGTTTTACGATGCAACTCGATGTAACTGTCATCATCGTTCATTTAAATTTGTAGACCGTTCGTGTGAAAAATCTTAATGGCACAAAATTGCGTCGCCGATAAAAGTCGGCAATGGAGTTGATGAAGACAAGCAACTTCGTCTTCTTACAGAAAAAAAAGAAAGTTATCGCGTCAATGATGGTTTCGCAAGAAATTTCTCAGCGAATGTTTTGTGACAAGCATGTTTCTCATTAACATTTAATTGGAGATGTTGTCGCTCAAAAAGCTGATAAAATATGTTTTCAATCTTTAATTTTTTGTTTCCCAAAGATATAGATTGCACAGTTTGTTTTTTAAATTTACGAATCGTCGACTAATAAAAAATTTCACTCGAAATATATAATCGATCGCTTAAAAGTTTTTGCATTTATCGGACAATTCCACGAGCTTGAAGCGATCATACATCGAATTATTCGCGACCGTGGTTACTTATCGTCATCCGTCCATCGTTCCGTCCGACAGGACCAACGAATTATCTGCGATACAACGAAAACAAGAGAGAACGTTGAGATTCGGCGTTGAACAAAATTCGATCACGATATTCGATAGTGTAAATATCAACGTTTTATGTTTCGGCGTGATGTTTAGACGTGATATTATACGTTGCGTGCGTGCGTCGCATTTGTGTAAGGAAAAATCGTCTGTACATAAAAATTAGTATTTTTCCGAAACGAGCGTACACACGCCAACGCGAGGCTGTATGTAATTGTACAATTGTTTTTTTTCTCTCCCTCTCTTATAACTGGCAATTGTATAATTCTCGATCTGATCAGTTACGAGGACGATATTTATTTAATAAAAAAAAGTCTGTTTTACGAAATCACATTTTGCACGTCTTCGTCGACCTTTTCTCAAATCACGTTTTTCCCTCGCTATTATCTCGAAAAAGCATGTAACTTCGACTGATTTGCAATTATTTGCTTGATTTATGTCTGTGTTTATTTATGTCTCTTTTCTCGCTGCGTATTTTTTTTTTTTTTGTAAGAAGATGGGAGTAACGAGACACGTGAAAAGAAACAAATAGGCATTTATTCACAAGAGGCAGGTGTAGTTACAGTAGTTCTTCATTTCTAGCTTTCACATATATATGTATATATACATGTACGTATATATATATACATATATATATATATACACACATATATGTATTTATAATAAGTTATCTCATAACACCCCCCGACTCGTTATTACTCAATCGGTCCAACTACGCGATACAAATAGGCAATGAACAATAGGGGCAGGTGCATACAAAGTGTGTTTTTATTCTCTCGCACACAAAACAACGCGCCTTAATTTTTTATTTGTGTGTGTGTGTGTCTTGTGATGTGTGTGTACGTGTGTGCTTTGTTAATTCTGCTTTTCTCTGTATGTAGTTTTTGTTTCTTTGTTTGTTGTTTCTTCATATATTTCATTCTCTCAACGACAGCGGGATTCCACTTAACAATATTCCTGTGTACACGTGTGCATATCTTCTCGTTCAGATAGAATCTCGCTGCTCCGATGATCGCAATTCGCGGTGTTCCGATCGCGGCAAATTGCAAATTTGTTGAACCGCGGACGTAAAACTCGTGTAAAAAAACGGGCGTTTTCCGTCTCGCTGCTCCCTAAAAAAGCGCATCTTCTTCTCATTCTCTCCTCCCTTGGATTGTCTCGCGAGAGGATCGATTTCTCGCGACGACACTCGGGTGAGAGAATATCGTTCGGGAGAGAGTAACGTCCGGTGCGGGTAAGTAGCGCTCGATTAATCCTCAAGAACACCACCGTGGATGTGCCGCACTCAGGCTCTTCTCTTTTTAAATATATACATGTGACAGGTTTTCAATTGTTTTTAAATTGTTTCGTAAATACTTCACTGTGAGAGTAAACGTACAAGATTATTTTTTTTCTTGGATTTTGTAAAAAAAAAAGAGATGCCTGAGTATCAACACACACAGGTAAAGTTAACGGATGACGTTAAGGGATGGTGTTTCAACAACAATCGCGCGGCGATTCAAATGCCAATCGATCGCTTTCTGGACACGATTTAAATTTTTTCGAATCCTCGAGTTTAATCGACAAGAAAACACTTTTCGCGCTCTGCATAGCTATAAAGCCAACTTACCCGCTCTCTCCCGTCTGCAAAACTCGGTGGTAACAATTATTTGTGATATAGATTACGACAATACGACAAAATGGCGGCTCTTTTAAATTTGTTTCTTTATACGTGACGCGATAATGATCATGACAACAATGAGAGGCGGTTTTATTTAGCGACGATAAAATGCGACTAATCAATAGAGTCAATCAAGCCAATAAATAATATAATATAAATGACGCGAGTCGTCTCGTGAATGCGAGGTACTGTCCTCCGTGGCGAAAGAAAACGACAATAGAGCAAGTAGAAAGTTATAGAGAAACAATTGGAAGAAGTAACGTACCTCTAAGCAGAAAGAGAGAGAAAAAAAGAAAGACAGAAAGAAGAAAGAGAGAGACAGAGATAGAGAGAAAGAGATAGAGAAAGAGAGAGAGAGAGAGAGACATTATAATTATCAATGAAGCATCGTGTTTTTTTTTTTTTTTGTGCAGAACAACTCTCTTCTATCAGCAGATTCACATTCCTTCTTCGTTTAAAGGGTTATTACATGTCACGGTAAATACAAGTAAAGTTTCGCTATGCTATGTCAATTATAAATGGCCCTTGTGTGTTTCAACCACCTGTGTGAACACAACCTCCTCCCCTCCTTTCCCTCCCCTTCCCTCCCTAGGCTCCGACCCACCCTCTCGTTTGAGATTTACTCGCCTCGTGACGTTTTTTTTTTTTTTTAACATCTATATAAAGAGACAGTTAAGCTACGCGCAATTTGTGAGTATGTAACGTTTCCTTTTCACGCGCGCGCGCGTTGTTACATTACGCTGTTATCTACTTGGGAAGGTACGCGTGCGCGTGTAAGTGTCTATGTGTGTGTGTGTGTGTGTGTGTGTGTGTGTGTAGGAAAGGTGAGAATGTCATCCAACACGTGCGGTGCGGTGCGATGATGTGTGAAGGAGGAATGTGTAAGTGTGTACGTGTGTCATCTCGAACTCAATTAGCTTCGCGCGGCCTTATTTTCCCTACACGTGTACACCTATCGTATTTACATCCACGCCGTGTATATTAACTCTCGTTTCGCGCTTCCTCGTTCGTGTCTTCCAGAAGGAACGAGCGAGTATGAACGAAAAATTCGCGCCGCAACATCGGATCGAATTCTCGAAAGAAATTCGATAAAAATTTCAATTTTGATCAAGTAAACACTTTCTGGCGCTATTGAGAAAGAGAGAGTTCTTTTCATTTGATGTACTTCGGAAATTACTTCTAGATTTTTTTCACCGTGCAACACGACGCGCGATTCAACTCAACTTCTCGCTCGTTCGCTTTCTCGCGCGACTATCGAAAGTAAATAATTTTTCGTGGGAAAATAAACGAAAGGAAAATTCCGACGACGACAACGACGACGACAATGATGATGCAGACAAATACCCTCTCGCGGTGAACTATTTACATAATAATATTAATATTATAATAAGAATAATGATGATGATTGATAATCGCTTTCCTTTCTGATCGATATATACTCATGCATACTCACCCTTTCACGCACACTCTTCCGCAACGCTCTATTAATATCATCTCGCCTCCATTCTTTTTTTTTTTTTTTTTTTATTTAAAACGCTACATAGAAATATCTTCGTTCTGGGTCCCGCACAACTTTGTAAACTCTCGCAACGACGACATAGCTTGTACGACGTGACCGTCCTCACAGGACAACGAGGATTTTACGCTCTCTAAATGGGAAAGAATCGTTCTCGAGAAAAACAGGAGAAAGTGAAACTTCTCAGTGACTCAAAAATCAATTGCGTATCTCGTGTTTTTGTCTGGATGCAAATTTGTTAGTAAATTTGAATTTTGTTCTTTTTTTCCGGAAATCTAAAGGTAAATTAAGTTTGTTCGGGAGAATTCGAAAAACAACGCTTGTCAAGAGATTTATTTTTTAATCCTTGGAGCAGCAGTAGCAAACTATTTCTGAGACTATACTCTCTGTATATAAAATAATATATATATAGTCGATTTTTCAAATATTAATAAAAATCACACACGAAGAATTAAGGAATATTTTTTTCTTCTATTCGTGACGTATTTCATTTCTGAACCAGCGGCGAGTCATACTTTGTTTTTTTTTTTTTACGCATAATCGTCATCAGTGCGCACGCGTGTAAATACTGTAGAGGTGTGGACATGGATTGTAAATTCGCGGTGCGTTTGTGAATTTTAAATGTTATCGCAAAAAACGGTGCGCGCCACGAACCGGTGTGGGAACCGTTTTCTAAGTTTCTACAACAGCGGCAATCGCTAGTGCGAGGTGCATAGCTTGTACATACGTGTCTTCCTAAGTACGTATGTATGTGGTTTTTATTTTTATTTTTTTAGATGTGTAAAACGTCCTAAATGTAATTGTACACTCGACTCTTCTCATGTAACAACGTTTGTATGTGTGTGTATGTTTTTTTTTTGTACGAACAATACCTCTCGCATGCATCTAGTTTTTTTTTTTTTTTTTTTTTGAACAGTGATCATCGGCAAAATTGCGGTGGCCTGATATGCATACGATTCGTCGACTGCAACTCGTCGTGCGCCTACGATGCGTCTAGCGACAATAATTATCATTTAACGCGTTCGCGGATATTTAATTATCATCGAGGATAGTAATAATAATAATCGTTATTACATACCACCGTTATTTTAAATTCAGTTCGATAGTTTTATTACTTACCCGCGCGCGGACGTAAAAATCTCGCTTTTTTTTTTTTTTTTTTGGATAATAACATTACACCCCGCGCGATTATATTGCGCGCGTGCCAAACGACCGACTATACGATCACGTGTGACTGCGGAATATCGTTGTGCACCACTAATTCTCTCGCCTAAAACACTGCCCCCCCCCCTTCCCTCCCTCCCAACCCCTACGAAGTCTAAAGGACGGTCGCGGTATAAGTATTTGTCGTATCGGCTTCTGTGATTTCTGAGGTGCTGCTGCAAGCTCTTTCCCTATATAAAGCTCCTACTAATTCGCCATAAAAAATAAACTCCCTATCGGCCGTCGTGTAAACGTGCGTGTATTTTTTTTCTTTTTTTTTTTAAATATTCATCGGAATGTCCGCGGACGTGTCGCCGCGCTCTTTCACGATGGTGTTCCCTCCTTCCGCGCAGAGTCGCCGCGGAAAAGAAAACGGCACGTCCGCGCGAGACACTCGGTATAAATCGCGATGCGTGCATGTATATCAGTGTACGTGTCTCTCTGTGTGTGTATGTGTTTGTATGCGTGTGTGCGTGCAAAAGTGCGTTTTCCACACGCGCGAGTACGACGTGTCCTCGCGTACATCTTTCTTCTTTCTAACACTCGAGAATCACACGCATACATACATATCATGCACGCACAACGCACGCACGCGCACACACATACCCGTAATGTGTGTGTATGTGTATATATATATATTATATTTATATTTATATATATATATATTTATATATACGCAAGCTCTCTATAACTCTCCTCGATTCTCCTCGAATGCCTTCGCGGATATACGCTTACTTAAACTACTACGCTAACTACAGCTGCTCACACTCACTCCCCGCGGACACGCACACACAGCAATGACAATTCGCTTGCGACAAAAAAATCTCCTCTCTATTTCTCGCACTAAACCTTCCCGTTCGAGCGAGCGAGTTGATTAAATTTAGCGCAATTTAAATTACCACCTTGTATTTTTTTTTTTTTTTTTTTTTAACTCTTCCGATTTCTTTTCTCCGTTTCTTTTCTAATTTTACGTTTTCTCTCCCGTTTCCCCCCCGTCAATTCCTCGCAAATGCGCCGCCTTTCAAAAAGATGGTCGCGACAGAACTGATCCGACATCTCCGTTGCTTTTGTTTTTTTTTCTTCTCTCCGAAACACAGACAACGGCAAAAATATTGCTCCCGCAATTGCTCTCTCTCATTTCTTCATCGGACGCAGCATTAAACATACATAACGACATATCGACATAGGTAAGCGTAGTCCACTATAGCTGTGGTGTAGCACTCTGCGGAATTGTTTTCTTGTTTTTTTTTTCTTTTTTTTTTTTGCGAAAATTCAGTCGTTTATACGTCAAGTGAAGAAAGTACATCCATTTGTCCTGCCGACCCGCCTCCCGGCGCGCGTCAGACACGCCTCGTCCTCGCGTTTACTTAGGGGTTGCTCTCCCAGCGGGCGAGTTGTATACGCCTGGTGTCCAGAGAGGGCGAGAGCAGCGACTTGAGGGACGCGCTCGGCGGCGAGCTACCGAAGTACTTGAGGGTCAACGGCGACTGCAGATGCCTGTGTCGGATCACCTCTCGCTCAGCAGGCAGTGGCCAGAGTTCCTAGCGAACAATCGGAGAACTGATCTGATTAATAAAAAAAAAATATCGCAATAATTCTTAAGTATTTTCGTGTAATTTCAATGTAATTTACCTGCAGCGAGAGAGCCTCGTCTCAGGATTCGCCCTGCTTATTTCTGCGACCAGTCAGAGACCCGACCAAAGACTTGAGCGTGGCACCCAATCCTCTACCGCTCGGAGTGTTGAGACTGTTAGCGTTTCTAAAACCTTGTGGATGTGCGTCCAAACATTTTTGGTACCTCAGCTAAATCAAGGAAAACAATGTCTCTTCGATTAGAGGTTTATTTGCTTTTAGATGTTTCGCAGTATAGATCATGATTTTTACCTTGCAAGCAGCTTCGATTGTCTTGCAAAGGGCTCCACTGCTAGGCTCGCAGTTGAAGACGTGTGCGATGAACAGATCCTGCGCGGTGTGCATGATGAAGGCGCACTGCTTCACGTTTCGGCCGATACCGAGGAACGACAGGTAGCGCACTCGACATTCGGCAATGAGCTTGTCATCCTGCGCGAATTTATAAATTTTGTAGGAAATCAAGCGCTTTTGTGCTTTTCGATTTTTCGAATATTCTAATTTTAAACTCACGTTCGGCGTGTGAATGGAAATCATGCTAGGAGCTACAGCGACGTTGACGTTTCGCCACTGATTGATCGGCGTGTTCGTCACGATATGTTCTATGGCCTCGTTCAAGACTTCCATGCCGGTCGCTTGAGTGACCTGCATCGAACCGAGATATTGCGCCCGCAACACTTTTTTCGGCTCTTCCATCGGCGTCGGAAAGGATTGTGCTGTGTGCAGAAAGAAAATAGACGTTTAATTTTTTTTTCGAATAAAATGTTGCTTTCGTCAATTCACGACATTTCAAATGTAATTTCGAAAAGATGATAAAAGAATGTTATCTGAGGTCACTTACTGACTAGTGCCTGACCATTTCTATGGAAGCGTCGATGTTCAGTTGGCAAGTTCGTGGGTCTCGTGGCCAGGCTCGTTCGGCCGTTGATATCTACTGGTTTCGCGAGATTCTGATGCTGGGAACGTTCGATCATTATCTTCTTGCAGATGTCGCGAAGCGTGTTCGCGATGGTGCGCGCCGGTATGTCGCAGCGAAACACGTGGCACATGTGTTTCCGCGTCGATCGGTCTCTTGCCACGTAAGCAAAGTCCCTGAAAAGAAAAGAAAAAGCGTGAATTTTTTTTTTTAATTTTATTTCTCATCACACAAATAATTTATTTCTTTTATTGTATTTATATTTTTTTTTATTTCTTACCTCTCGCTGTCACGGTCGTCCAAAACGAAGCAAACAAACATGAAAACAACGTAAAGATACACATTAATAATACACGTCTCTCGTTTCAAAAACTCGGAGATTCTAAGTCGCAAAATTCGCTTCCCTAACTCGCTCGAAAGTAATAATTCACTCACCGACAGTGATCTCTCCCCACACCCCACACCCTGACTGTGTGAATAGGCTGTGTGTTGAGTACAGTGAGATTCTCCGGATCGATCAGCTTGAGTGCGCCCTCGTCCAGGTCCATAAATAGATCCTTACCCTGAAATATTTTGTAACATATCCCTCATCGCGCGTTTACCAATGAAATCGATAATGCTGTGTCAGTAACTTAAAAAAAAAAAAAAAAAAAAACCGAACGTCCCAATTATATTTTTGGAGGTCACATCTCTAATTAAAATTTTCTTTGTCCTTCACTTACGTTTTTGTTGTCCTGTTACGTTTTATTCATTAAATAAATAAAAAAAATAAGAAACACTCACATCGCCCCACCGCCCGACGACGTCCAGGAGATCGTTTCTACCTAATGAGAGATCCACGATACATTTGTTCACAGCCTTGCTGCTTCTCTCGGGCGTAAGATCCTCTTCCGCGATCTCCGTCCAACCCAACGATCGCACGGCGAATCTGATCGGCTTGTCCCTGCCCTCCGAATCCGCTCTGGCGGGGTAGCTTCTTCGTCTGAGAAAACGATAAACGAAATCAATTGTTACCAATCGTCACGAAAAAAAACGCGAGAGAGCGAAAGAACTTCACTCACTTGAGCGCCAATTCGACTTTTCTCTTGTTCTCTAATTCCTGGTCCAGAGCCGAGCTCGTGTTGCTGCGAGTCACCGTGTTCACCATGCCGCTCAGAGTGTGAAAATTGTTTATCTGCAACGCGGATAAAAAAATTGCGCGAAATTGTTGTTTGTTACAGAAGCAAACAAAAACAACAAATCGTGACGCATTTAAATAGATCCTGCGTGTGTGTATGTTTTTTCTTTTTTACTCACGCTATCGTTATCCTTGACCAAACTCCGACGGGCCTCAGATTTTGAGTGCAACGGAGCCTCCGGCGGCTCTCTTTGAATATTGCCGCTCTTCACGTGCCAGTAATAAGGTCCGTTCTCGTCTGAAATAACATTCGATCGATCGCGAGAGAGTTCAATTTATAACGGTCGCACGTCGAAATAGTCACGTACTACTTTTCAGTCATCATCTTCTCTCGTCGTATTGTCTCGCGTCAACGAGAGAAAATAAAAAAAAAAAACGTGGAAAATTAAGAAAATGAAGCAAATCAATATATCACATCCTTCAACAATTAAAACGCTATTAAATAGATATTTTTGACTAACTTTTTTGTGACAATTAATTAAAGTTATTCCGAATTTCAATCTGCGTTCGAAAATATACGTTCAAATTCCGAAAATACCCATTTGTGATACGAGAGAATCGTGCGTCATCGCGCATAGGAATATTTAACGCTAAATAGGATCCATTATGCTTCTTCCAGCTCAGAAATACTTAATATCGATCGCCGGCACAGCTACGTGTACGTGTGTATGTGTGTGTGTGTGCTCGATACCTACCCTCGTGCTTCTGCCAGCCCGGTGGCAGATTCTCGTCTTTGTCCTCGGAATCGGTGCTATCCACGTCCGTCGGTTTCTCCTGGATATTGTCCTGCAGAATCGCATTGTTCTTCTGTTCCTTCGGCTGTCGCCGTTTCACCGGCACCGCGTAAAGCTCGCTGTTCAGGCTACCCTCCACGTGCGGCACACCGCCCATCTCTGCGGTTTCGTTGTCGGGTTTCTCGCAGTAACTGCGGACCAAGATAAAGAGGACGCGATTCATCCCGGAAGTTCGTCATCGAAATAACGTCAGACAACACAAAAAAAAGTCTAAAAGCGGCTTGTTCAACTCTATAAGAGTGCATTCTTCGGAGAACTGCGGCTCGATTACTCCTGGCCGGTGTTTTACTGAATAATCATAAAGTCTCTCCGCGTACACAGTTGTGCAAATATATTTTTTTGTAATTAAAAATGTTTTTTAATATCTTGTCTTTATTATTATTTAAATTCGTTGTTATTTAATCGTAAGTGCAACTAAACAGATACTCATCAGATGACTGAGTCAACGTTTGAAGAATGTCTGGATATGTTTCGAACGTCTTTTAGAGAATTTTGTGTTGTCTGTATTTTCGGTTTAATCTACAGGCGGACTTATTTGCTCCGGTGTGCTGCATGTAAGTGATTTAGTACACAATATCAGAAGCGAATATATAAGAAAGTGTGTTATCATGCCTCTAACTCCATCGTGAATTTTCGAATTTTGCGCGTGCATTTTTACAGATAGACAAGAAAAATGACGAGAGTCGAGATTTTTGGCTTCAAATAATTATAAAAATTGAAGGTAGGGATTGTCGTTCCGACTTATTTAACCGAAAGGGAGGAAATCATACGGTGCAGACTAGAAAGTTTTTGCGGCGTCACACTACAAAAGCTTGAAAAGAAACATTCATTTTTCTACTTCGGGTTCTATTTTGGAAACCATCGCTTGATGAGCGCTACTCTACTCTATTCTCGGTTCCGTTTACGATTTAATCTACATATTTAAATTCGTCGTGAATCGTCACAAAGGCTGGTCACGCGACCAAGTTGCTCGGTGCAATTCTCCCTTTCTTCCTCTCTTTCTCTCCTTCCCTCGTGTGTGCGGTTACAACGTGAAAATCCACGGGGTTCGCGTGACTTTGGGGAATTTCAGCTCGGGACCGAACCAAATGATCGCCGAAATAATCGCGGTGCATGATTTATCGCGCCGACATTGTCCGATGGTTTCGCGGACTAATCTGTTTTCCCGACCGGTTCCGTCGAATGCCGTTCACGGCGATCGTCATCGACTGCACGGCGGAATGACAAATTGATTTCCGCTCGTTAGAGATCGTCCGTCCCATCTCTCCGCGCGATCGATCCCCGTGACAAAGTCTCTCCGCCGTCGCGTTTATCACCGCCACGAGAAAAATCCTCGCGTGCCGATCAAACGCTACGCGGGTCGGCGAGAGATTATTTTTTTTTTACCGGCGGCCGTAAAATGAAAAAAGAAAAAACGTCCTCCGCGAAGACAAATGATGCTTTCTAATTAAATGTCGCGAATGATGTGCGTGAAACTGAAAAAGAATATCGGCCTTGATAATTTATGTATACGGCGAGGAAAAAAGATCGTAACAGGTGTCCGTCGTACCCAAGCAAGTGCTATCTCGCAGAAAAAAATCAAATTGAACAAAAAATTCGGTCATCGGTTCCGACACGTGCGCAAGTGATTCTTCAGACTTAAAAAAAAATTACATTCTTGAGAGGTGATTAAATTACACGGTACTTAATTCATTACATACGGTGTTGTGAAGGTGTTCTGTGATTATTACGTGAGTGAGATGACGTCTCAGAAAATAAATGTGCGGCTCAAAGCAAGCGTTTCGCAAGTCAATAAGTGCCCGCGCTATATATTCCGTCTGTCAAATGTTAAAAGTCGATTCAAAAGAACGAATACGCTCTTTATCCGTTTAAAAACGTCAGGTTGCAACATACTTTCTATCTAAAGCAAGGTGCGCAAGAAGAAGGAGCAACAACTCTACTCGTGGATGAGTTTAATTTTTTAGTTTGTAACACGAGGACCCCGACACAAGTTCGACAATCTACTGGCGGCGTAACATTTTGTTGTTAATTACTTGCTGATGCAAATACACGACAAATCTTGTGACATACATTTTTCCACGCACATTCTCTCTCACACACACACGCCGTAAAACACTGAGAAATTAATTAAAAATCATCTTAATATGTACAATTTGTTTATATAAAATATGTTACAAGAGTCACGTGTAGATTAAATACAAAAAGAAACTTTTGAAAAATACCGCGTCATATAACTCGCTCGAAGTGAGAAGAAAACACGAAAACGCGATTCGCGCGTCGCAACATCGTGCGGCAATATAACTCGAAACACACGGGAGACTCTACAAACAGCTGCCTAGATTGCTCATACCGCGGATCAGGTTGCGTTTTGTCTCGAGATTCTCGTTACAGCGACAAACAAGAAGCAACAACTTGGGTACACAAAAGAGGACGGACAAGTATAATGTACAGGCAAGCGGATGATCAAGACGATCTGCAAAAGGGAAGTTTGATGCTGGCGGATGGGTACGACGAGACCAACCAACGCGTTTCGTACGTACTTTCTCAACCCGGAACTATCCGCAGTGTCGATCGATCCCGCGAATCCCGATTGTGGCGGCAGGATCGCGCCCGACAACGACGTGGACGACGAGCGGGGATTTCCGTTGAGGGTGTCGTCGACGAGGGCGGACTCCGCCACACCCTCACAGCCGTACCTGAATCAGTATCGTTCATGCAACGCATTACAAGAAGATGAATCGCATCGGCGAGTATTCATTAAATACTGGCGACAATGACACAATTGCCTTGTTAACCCTTAAGTGCGTCAAGTTCTTCACACGATATTTTTCTATCGTTGTTATTTACGCAATTTGTTTCGCAAAAAGAGCATTTCAAGCATTTAAGGGTTAAACTCAATCTGGTCAAATTTATACTGCTATTTAATTGTTACTGTTTTCTCCAGCACTTTCCATTAATTCAGGTTTTAAAGAGTAATTTAATGTTTGATAAAAAATGTTTTAAAAAACATTTAAAACTATTTAAATATTTTTTTATTGTTAAGTTCTTGATTATTAATCGTATTCATGTTTTATACATATGTATACAGAGAAAGAGAGAGAGAATAAATATATTTTCAAAAATATTTTCGATATCTCAGTTGTCGGTTTATATATACAGAAGTAATTCTCATTATTACTGTTGCAAAGTTTAATATCTAAAAAATTTGACTACATATTTCTCTCTTCCCTTCTCTCTCACTCAAGAGACGGACTTCTATTGCGTTTTTGTTTTTGTTTCGCAAAAATTGCACGGCTGCAGGCATTTTAATTAACAATCGGGGAACAGTTCCAGGCACCGACGCGTGGTTAGTACAGGGTTGCTAACCATGTCGAAGTAATTAAGGGATTAGCCGAGCGGTTTGCTGACTAACGCCAGCTGCCTCTCCTGAGTATCGTTCGGGCATTATAGAGAAGCACCTAAGGGCCACGTTTCCCTTTGAACGTGCTCAAGGAGCACGGATACACCCGGACTTCGAGGCCTCTAATCGCTGGGATTACAACGAACTACGCGAGTCCGCGAAAGAAAAACTTTTCCCCGACTTCGGAGTCGGTTTTTTCTGCTTGCACAAAAAAAAAAGTTCCGCCCTTGCTAAGACGTTGAAAATTTAAACGGGTCGAAATACAAACAATACAACGTTTGCATAATCCGAACTACAGCAGTTTCCGTCTCCGTTCGAAAATCTCTTCAATTTGACGTAACATGTAATTACAATTTTATTAAATTCGTTACGTCATTTTTATTACATAATAAATTTCTGTTTAAGGCTGTCGAGCGCACGAAACACGTTGCGCATCGACACACATTCTCGGCGCATTCCCGACTTCGTTAATTGCGCGATAATAACCGCGATAATTTCTCGTACGTGCCGCTAATTGGTGAACCCACTTCGTCACACTCACAACAACGGGAGAAAACTGGTAATTGCGCGCCGCTACGTGAGCGGCGCGAAAAAACATTTTTTTTTCGAACGTTTCCGCGCGGCGTTGCACAGCATCGAGAATGGAAATGGAAATTATCGCAGAAGACTGCAGAGAAGTCCGCGAAAAAAAGGTAGAAATTTACGATTAGCATACGGAAAAGAGCGACAGAGGGGGAGAGAGAGAGAGAGAGAGAAAAGAAAATCATGTTTAATTTACGAAGGAGCAAGAGGGACAACGACAAGAACGTCGCGAACGACATAATTTCGCGTAAGTATGTGGGTTAGGAATGGCACGAGAGGAGGGCGGGTGCCTTGGAAATTCGCCAGAAGTTTCGCCACGGGATTCCCCTGTATTTTGTTAGGGGTGCGAGAGAGAGAGAGAGAGAGAGAGGGTGGCGCAGAGCGATCGATGAGATATCTGACGTGTCTGCGGGAATTCCTCGCTGTGTGTTCGATCGCCGCGATCAACCGGACCCGGGAATTCTTTCGACGTCGTGGGGGGCGCATTCCCTTTCACTCCGAAATTCCGACGATTCGTCGAATTATTAACAAATATACGCGAGCCGCGCGTGCGTGCGACTCGTTTGATTCGCGACGTTATTAATTGATCGCGAATCCGAACGACGAGAACACACGGACGCGAAAATGAAAATCACAATATCGACGGAATCACGTACATACGCAATTCGTTTCACAGAGGAGGAACGTTAATTCGATTAGCGATCGCACGATAATGCCAGATAGTCCGATCGTTATTAATTCTGTTAATCCCGGAATTGGCGATATGTCGCGACGGTAGCAGAACTGGACAATTCGGTTATTGACACCGAGGGTGGAGGAGAGGAGGAAGGGAAATACGTCAATCGATCGACCGAGACATACATGGCGATCATTGATCGTCCGCATGGGCGACGATGCGGTTAATTTGAGCGAAACACTCCGAGAGATTCGTCTCGAGTGACCGCCGATTCGATAATCGAAACGTGACACCTCGCATAAGACGGAGAGAAATATTCGATGAGCGCGATTCGAAATGCTTCTAGAAACAAAAAACGTGCGCGTAAAACGAAACGTTCGTTCGTACGGTAACAGGTGTTGGATAACGTCGAGAGCACAGTCGGGAACGCGTTATAATCAATTACGCGAAAATAAACTAATCGTAACGACGGGAAATCGGTTTCTGGAAGACGGTAATTGTAATCCAGACGGTGCGTCAGCCGAGCTTTAATCAGATGCAATTAAACCTCATTAGGTCGTAAGGTGAGCAACTGACGCACTTGGCAGCGGCCGTAAATTACATCGGCAAATCTCTCTCTCTCTCTCTCTCCGTCTCTCACCTCTATATCTCACCGCAGTATTCGCAATTTTATGGTTTCTGCACGCGCGGAACGCGGATTATTATCTTCTCACTGTATATTGCTATCGTCATAAATCACCGTGTTTTCAGACACAGCATACGCGACTTGAATCAATGGGTGAATCAAACAATCATCGTCACAGAAACAACATTTATGGACGTGAAACGATTAGAAAAAAGAAGAACGAACGTTCATTTTTGCAACTTTTTTTTTTCCACTATCGAACGATTGTAGAATTTCGCTTGTTTTTGTAATCTCACACACTAAGTAATTTAACACCGATACGAATGAAATTTCCGGTCGCGTCGGGTTTTAACTCTCTGCTCTTCATTTACGTAACCACGCGGTTTCTTTTTTTTTTTTTTTTACTACCTGCGGGACTCGACCGCAGTTTTGACTGAAATACAGAGAGACAGAGAAGGGAAGAACGAAAAAGGAGAACGTAGATTACAGTGTCGGAGGCTCGGTATTGCCCGGGCGCCTGTAATTCTGTTGGTGTTTGTCGATCGGCAAAAACAATGGCCGATCGAGCGTGACGTGGATATCAGCGGAGAAGAGTGTATACCTTTGCGCGAAAAGAGTTCGAAGAGAAAAAGAAAGAGATGGAAAAAAAAAAAAAAGAAAAGCGAAAAAGCCTAGCGAGGAAAAAGTGGCGCACGGCAGAAAACACCGTGTAGGGATGGACGTCCACACGGGGCTCTTCGCGAAAAAAAGAAAGAAAGGAAAGAGACCAAAAGAAAGAGAGAAAGAGAGAGAGAGAGAGAGAGGTGAGAGGGGCAGGTTGCTCTTCTCCACGCTCGATCAATACACACTACCAGCAGCCACCCGACCGACCCACCCCAACTCTCCACGTCTCTGCCCTACGGCAGCACAACTCTCAACCACTATATGGCGCTCGTCCGCAACGTCACCCCATTTCGAGCTCTCTCGACTACAATCGCACACATCTACACAGAATGACATGACCGAGTAGTCAATACAGATCACCGTCGTATTGACGGGGAGTTGTCATCATCGTTTTTTTTTTTTTTTCAACGTGAGTGGTCAAAATTGACACCGTCGACGAGCGATCGATGAGATCTAGAGGATCATTCACGTGAATCTTAACGATCGATGGAGGTGACGGAATTCGTTCATGTCCGATTTTACGAAAAAAATAAATCGTAATCACGAAAGCGAACGCGATCTCATTGGCCGATGCTTTGCAACGGTCACTATATAGTTAAGTCTTATCGAAGTCAGGAGGAGGTATTCCCCACGGTCCTTTCGCCCTTCGAGTGGCTGACGATATCGCGCATAGCTCGCCGAGGTAATTAAGTTTCAGCCGATCCGATGGGAGGAAGTCTCGAGGGTTTCAAAGAGCTTGCTCGTGCGGCTTCTCCAAATACATCGGCCGCCTCGCAATTAAGCCGCTATTACAATTCGCACAAAGACGTTTCGCTTACACACGAACTGGGAGATTTTCATATGTAGCGTTTTTTGTCTAGAAAATTAGGTCTCGTCGTCTACGCCGATAATTAGGCCAATGAGAGTTAAATTACGTTAGTGTAAAAAAGACTTTTTATCTATTGAAAAAACCTCCAATTTCGATCCTAAAATTGGATCTCCATGAAAAGTCTTAATATAATTTATTAAATTAACGCGTCGGGAGGGAATTTCTCTCTCGCGTTAATCCGTTTCTCACTTAGACGAATCTTTTGAGATTACGTTACGTTTCCGCGGAAATCTCGCGCATCATCTAACAAAGCGATCTTCGCTTCGCGTATAATCCCCCCCCTTCTTGCAGCGTGTGTTTACGCAGCTAATTTTCTTTCGAGCAAATACGCGCGCGCCGCTCTCTTATTAATTCCCTTCGTACTTCAAACGCAGTCTCTCTACAAGCGCGCCCGTCTTCGCGCGATTATTACTGATTCGCGCCGCCTTATTAAGATAAGCCCGAGCAAATCAGCACTAAAACTACAACCGTGTATACAACCGTGAGAGTACAACATGATCCCCTCGTTATCTCGCGGAAATAAGCTCGCTCGCTTCCTGAAGTCCTGACGTTTACCAGATGTTTATCTCTTCATCATCGGACGGAGACCGTCGTGAAATCCTCCACGACGGGGACCGCACGACGAGAACCTTTACGACGTATTACGAATCGCGTATTTCTCGCCGATGTTGCTCTTTTACGCACCGCAGCCCGTAAAAAGCTTTATGATCGGTCGCCGATAAATCGTCCGGCGCGCGAAACACGGTT
The DNA here is from genome assembly GCA_014825685.1 of Pseudomyrmex cubaensis. NCBI lineage: Eukaryota > Metazoa > Arthropoda > Insecta > Hymenoptera > Formicidae > Pseudomyrmex > Pseudomyrmex cubaensis. The sequence goes on along the minus strand of QVOA01008702.1, from coordinate 48,022 downwards.
AATAAAGTTTCGGGCCAATGTGTGAGTATATTTTTTTTTCATCGAGAAGCTCCTGCTCGCCCCGCTTTACGAGCATGTTTTTTTTTTTATGAATCTTCCCTCGCGATTCTTCCTCTCTCTCTCTCTTCATAATTAGTATTTTGCCCATTCCTTTATGTAGTCATTTTTCACAATTTCTTTTTTTCTGTTTATTATTTTTGTTACTTTGATTATTATTATTTTTTTTGTTTCATCTGGCACATAAACTCGCCCGATCGAAAATGCGATCAAAGCGAATCAGTATCCAATCGCGTGTTTTCTTTCAGAAAAAAATAGGTGCATACGCGCGCTCTATTTTTTTCCCAGTTAATTCTCCGCGCCGCGAAATTCGTGCCGGATTGCGTTTTATTCGACGGCGTTGTCGCATTTTTCATATTTGATGTCCCGACCAATTGCATTCGAAGCGGCACCACGTCCATGATATCGAATACTAATGAGTACGTGAATATCAAATGTCTCCGGGATTAATAGAATATTAACGTTGCGCGGGCGTGCGCGCCCGCGTTTCACACTGTCATAAATTTCAACGAGCGATAAAAAAAACTGTCGCGAGAAAAAAACCGACGCGGAAAAGAATAACGTACGATCCGATCTCTTCCGAGAGTTTCTACCTAACGCCCGTGTAAGACTATTATCACTGAGATCCTCGGTCCCCCTTTCCCGACATATATCTCCGGGACGAGGCTATATTGGCGTGTCGCCGGAAACAGGCTGCATCCTGGACAGGACGATTCGTTCGCGTTTACGAGCGTCCTCGCTCCGGATTTCAGTTTTAGCCCGATAATCTCCAACGGCCGGGCATCTTCTGGCAAGACCTCAAGGGGCATTACTCTTTCTATCATTTCTTTCCCCCCTCCCCATCCTCTTTCTCTCTTTCATTTTCTCTCTTTTCTCTCCTTTGCGTTCCTTCCTTTTCTCTCGAAAACGCCGCTTTTTCACCCGAGACTGTGGCGGAGAGTTTTTTTCCAAAGCCCGACGTGGGAGGACTTATCAAGCACGCCCGACTTTCTGGGGATTACGTCCTGCAGGTATTATCGAAGAGAAAGAGGTGTCCCCTTCCCCTTCGCGAAGAAAAAGTAGTCCTCTTGCGGAAGATGGTACGCGACCAGGGAGATTCCATTTCCCAGGATTTATGGATGCGTCGCGCGAGAAGAGAGCGAGCATGCAACTCGGGGGGATATCTCACACTCACTCGTAATTTCTTCATACTTCGCGTTATCGCGCATCTCGGTACTTCCGTTGCGCGAACACGTGCCGACGAACAAGCGCCTCTTCTCATTCACGAGACGCTTCTCCGTTTCTTCGCGGAAATTAAGTTTCCAAAGTGTAAATTTAACGCACACATTTTTACGTCATTCGAATTAATTTCGAAGATCCATCTAGGTTTTCATGTCTCTCGTACATAGAAAAAATTCCTCCTTTTAAATAAAACAATCTAAAAAAAAAACCATTGCGAAAGAAACACCTTGGCCATTTAGTTCGGACTTTCGCGATTGCGCGAATTGAGTGACTCAGGTCTTTATCCGCTTTTGTGTCTCTGGGATCAAACACCGGGAGCAATAATAAAAATAACCGGCATTTCATTCGGGTCGAAAGTGAGACACTTGTGCAACCGGAGCGTTTCGATCATCGATAACTACCGGTTTAATCCTCAACCGACCGTTTCAGGGCGATCGAGATACGATCGCGCGAGGCGTGGCCGCATAACATAATCACTCGTGACAGACTCGCGCGTGTACACGGGGTGTCCTTCCAATACTTTCTCTCGCGAATATAAAAAAACGGAGGTTAAAATCGGAAATGACACTCTCGGAGTTTACACCACGCATCTGTGGTTTCGCGATGTTTGCAATTTTATCCGCTATCGTCGCGAATCGCGAGATAAAACTATAAAAGCGCGCTTTGTGTGTGTCTTTGTGCGAGATACACACCGTGTATATACCGTCGCGAGAGAGTAATTACGCGGTGCGTTCACCGTGAATTGCCGAGAGCTCGCGAGATCGAGGCCGTGCGAAGCCGTGGTGGATTTCGCAAGTTAATGGACCACCCGGACGCGTCTTCTTTTATATTCGCACATTGTTATAAAACCTGTGAAGGTCTCTAAGTCCGCACGCTGTGAAGGCTTGCGCGTTGAACAGAAATATCCGTTTCAAGAGGTTTCCTCTCTCGTAGAGGCGACGATTATCGCGCGCGCGAACTAGTCGCCGTAACGACTCGCGCGGTTTTAAACACGCGTTTCTCGAATGTAATCTCGCGCGAATGAAAGTGAACATTGAAATATATATATCGACACAATTTTATCTACTTGTTCAAAATTAAGTTAAAAAAATTTTTTTTTTATTTTGACAAACGTATTCCCTTTCGCGTGAAACGCGCGACTTGATTGGCCATTTGTTTGAATCGGAGAATGGCGGATAAATTCGCAGTTAACAGCGGAGACACGCGATTGTAATTCGCCCGATGTAACTCGCGCTAACTCGATTTGCCGCACAGAGTTGCGCTCAAATTCGTCGTTAACAAGACCGCACGTTCGATTGTGAGCTCACGCGACGCGACGATTACTCGATTCGTAATTTAGGATTCGGTAAACGAGGCGCACGAGCTATCTCTCTCTCTCTGTGCGCGAAGAAGAGAAGCGCGCGTGATAAAAATAATATTCGCTCGAATGTTTCCGCTAAAGGACGCGATAATATCGCCCCGATGCGGGTATCTGTGCGCACCTGCTGTTATCTCGGAGAGCCTCTATTACCATTACCAGCACCTAATGCTTTCCGGGTGTTAATGGAAAGCAGACACGGCTAACAACGCCGACGGAGAAAGGGAAAACTGTGCGGATATTACGCGATGCTCTCGTAAAAGTGGTCGACGTGTTGCCAAGCGATCCGAAACGGCCGCGATCGAGCGCCCTTTGGGCGTCGCGAATTAATTAATTTCATCGGGCGTTTAATACTCCGCTCCGAATCGGAAAATTAAGTCGCGCGAAGCGCTTTCACGAAGTAAAATAATAATCGCGTCAAATAATAACCGCGTGAGTGAGAGAACGCGCAGATTGTCCGCGACAATCCGGAATTATATTCAAATATCCGCATCTTCATTGTTCCCCGGTTGTTTCCCTCTTTTTCCTTTCGTAGAGCTTTTATTACGTAATTACGACGGCGTAATCTTCGGCGCATTCCGTGACTGCCTCGCGTCGCATTAGCGAGCGGCGCGATTATTTTCACCGGCTTCTCTTTCGCGTTACGCAATAAACGCGAAAATGCACACGCGAAAAAAAAAAAAAAAAAAATCTCGACGACGAAACGATTTTCACGAGCTTCGTAACTGTCCGTGAAACGAAGCGCGAATCAGCGGACACGATCTAATAAAGACCGCGGTACATTATCGCTCATTGACTCGCTCGCAAAATACATATTCCAGCGGCACGCGGATTAATTTGCATAATTAATCCGAGAGCGCGCGCGCGCGCGCTTACCTACCGCTAACGTTCAACTTTTTTAACGGGCGCGATACTAACGAAGCGTAACCCAATTTACTCGCCGCCTCGGTCGAGAGAGACCCTCGTCGAATACTTCGGGATTAGAGACACTCGCAGTCTGGTCCATTTTTAGTCGACGTAAGTCGGTTTCGTTTCAACTCGCAATCTCATAAAGCGGCCTATCTTTAGCATAAAAGAAAGCAAATTGCCTCTCTGCTTGAGTCTGAATCTCAAATTGAGCACGCGGAAAAAAACTGATGTTCGTATTTAGTTAATTGCGCGAATATGATGCAAAATTCTTTTTTTATTTTCCTCGAAAACGTCTAAAAAAGAGAGAAAAGACACTAACTATGTTTTATTTCATTACTGATGTAATTTATCTCAATTTTACTTTTAAATAGAAGAAAAAAAAATAACGTTACTAGACGTTAATATTCAGTTTCTCTCTTCTTACACGCGAGCGTTTTATTTATTACGTCTCGAAACATCGTCTCGAAACATTTTTCCAGCCCACCGCCAAGTCGGCACGCGCGTGTATTTTAAACGCTCGCAATGCTCGCAATGCAACTTCGCGTCGGGAAATGCAAGCAATTCGCGAACTATGTAGTACTTCATAGTCCGGCTGTTCTTGTCGCGATGTGAGTTGTCGCCCGATGTGCCTCTGGAAATACCGCGGAGTTACTACCTACTAACTTTGAGAGGATCAAGCTGAGGATTCTCTATCCCGCGCATACCGCGCGTGTGCGGTTAGGGAAACTACTTGATTCCGGTTGTCTTTGAAAATTAATGCGTTGTTTCTCTGGAGAAACTGTGTGACTGGCTCTCGAAACGAGAATTAAATTAATATTTTTGCTAATTTTAGAATTTAGCTTTCTGGATAGCGTGTAAAATGTGCACGCTCGTGCAAGCGTAAATGCAACGCGATGAAATATTCAGCGTAATCGTCGAGCGGAAAATACGTGACGGATATAGCGGCAGCAACGTGTACGAATAATAATTTTCTGCGCACTCGTTTATCTCTCCGTGAATATTACATGGCGCTATTACGCCAAATTTCCTTAATGTTGCGTCGCGCGTTTACGCCGCAATTACCACTTTTATCATTGCACGCGGACAGTTTTTTTTTTTTCCCGAATGCAACATGTCACGAAAACACTCGATCTCGCGTCGGTCAAGATTAAAAGACGACAAGAGATGAATGCCACACGGGACACTCGATACGTACGTACGGAGCGTTAGATTTTACGGAATCCAATGACGTACCGCCGTTGTTTCAAAGGTCTTGGTGGAAGAAGAGAACGCGAACGATCAAAGGGGAACAAGGTAGATTGGTCGAGGGAGACGATCTAAGGCGGACGTCGGGGGAGTGAGATGAGGGAAAGGATCAGACGCGTGAAGTGGATTCTAATTTTAGAAAGGAGCGGGATTACGCCTGTCTCTCGCCCGACGATGACAGAGGCCTCGTGTATAGCTGACACACACCCGAGAGATGAATCAAAGACGAGTGCGACGCAAAATATATCATCTTGAAAAAAAAAAAAAAAAAAAATCACCGACTCGTTTGCGGCGTGTTTCATGTCACATGTCGCGCTCGCAGAAAATGTGCGCGCGTAATTTATTATTTCCGATGGAAATTAATCGCGTATATAAACAAGAGATCGATCGAAAGAAAAAACTTGTCTGACTCTCTCGGTTATGGTTATGATGATCGATCCCGATACATTACGCGTTCCGCGTATTTAGAAAGTTCCGCTCCGTTATAATAATAATTTATCATCCCGGCGCCGCTGAGAGAGAGAGACCATTAATTATCAACGAGACGAGCGATTTATTTGCCTGTCCTGTAGCTCGGGATGAAAATTCTCCGGCTGTCACGCTCGAACGCATTTTTCGCGACGCACGTGCAGTTTTCGCAACCACGTGGGTTTGACACGCACGCACACACACACACACGCGCGTAGATTTCGGAGAGAGAGAGAGAGAGCAGCAGATTCCATTAAACTGCGTGCCGCTTATAAAATCCGAGGCGCGATTAACGTCGCTATTGAACGAATGATTGCGGAGGTTGGGGTTTTGAAAATCACCTCCGAGCAACGGAAGCGGAGCACGGGGAGGATGAGAGGAGCGAGTCTGCAAACACGAGTGCCCTAGACGGCTTTAATTAACGATTGTCACGAGAACAAAATGGCAAAGTGGCTCGGTGTTGAGAACTCGCATTGTGTAGGATACTGGGGGGTGTCGAAAAAAAAATGAGAGAGAGAGAGAATCGTTTATTTTACCATTCAGCTACAGTTTTTCCAAACGAATTACCGAACAAGGCACACTTGTCGAATGTGATTTTCCTTCCGTTTTCTGTGTTTTACTCTCCTTGAAACTCAAAAGTGGCATAAAGCGAAATACGTGTTTTCCAAAATGGTGTGCTTTGAAATCAATTTCAATTGAAATCGAATCGGCGTTAAATGACAGATTTCCTCTCAAGTTTCCGTTAATTGTGCTCTAAAATATCACGCGCTGATATTGAGAGAAAATAAAAAACTTTTCTGCAAAATCGATATATCAATCGTCGACATTTATTATCGCACGAAAAATCCCACTGAAGCGAATAGTTTCGTAGTCTAATTTGCTCGCAATTACGAGTATTTAATTACGAGACCGTTAAAATGTCTGAATTCCGGTCCGCATCAATTGTCGTATTTTCCGCGTCAACGAAGCGAAAGAATGAGAGACAGATCTTGACAACAGCCAGACGAAAATTTCGCGCCACCGATCGCGCGCGCGGGCGGAATTATTCCGCGAGTAATTGTTCATTATCACAAGCGACACACAAAAAAAGCAAGTGCATCGTCGATACAATGCACGAGAGAAAGAGAAGAAAGAGAGAGAAAGCGGCTGCTGCAGTCATCGAGCTGGGCGCGCGCGCAATCCCCCGCGCGCTTTTATACGTAATAACGCAGCCACGCGCGAGGACGGCTTTTATCGATCACCTCTTTTCGTGTCTGCCGCCACCTCCTCGTCCGTCGTTCTTGCGACTTTCTTTCGCATATATCTCACGAAACGGTAAACTCCGACGCGCAACCGCATCTAACGTTTAAAAAGCTCAACACGAGAAGCGCGAACTCTCCGGCAAGGCAACACATTCTTCGTCGTGTCGGGAAATCCTTAAATTTTATTAGCGGCCCCGGGAAAACTATTCATACCACGGCGTTCGTCTACCACACAAACCGCATCTCTATAGTTTTCTTCCGTTCGCGAAGTTGCTATCTCGGAATTCCGCACTTCTCTGATTAATTTCCGCTTCCAAGAGAGACTAATAATGAGAGTTCCTCATAATTTGTAAAAGAAAGTTGATTCGATACGCAAAAATGTTGTGAATTTAAAAAAAAAAAAAAATCCCAGAGAGAAATTTCTCAGAGAGTTCCGATTCGGAACTCGGGTTCCGAGATTCAGACAAGTTTTCCCGCTGAGCAATAATTAAAGCTGCTACAAGTTTCGCGAGGATTTCGTGCATAAGTAACGTAACTAAAAGGTCACTTCTAATTGGAGGTGTCATGATTTTGCATTTTCACAGTGAAATTTTCACAATTTCGAAACTAAAATATCAGATGTCAGCGACTTTCGTTATTTCAAAGCGGACGTCAGTTGTTTGTCGCGTAATCGAATCGCTAATTGATCGCAAATATATATTTTCTTTCTCGAACGTTTGTACATAACAAACGGTATAAAATAAAGTCAACATCTTCATTAAAACCGAATGTGTATGATGTTAATTGATAGTTTTTCCGGAGAAAAACGTTTATTAATAATTTATAGACGCGCCCCGCGTATATGAAGACCGGGAGAAAAGTGCTTTATTGCAGCCGCGTATCAGTTGCGCGCCGGCTCGATAACTATTTTCCGCTACCCGATCTATTTCACGGTACGGCGAGCAAAACGCGGATCTCGGCTCCGGGATGAGAATTTGCCCGCGCCGGGTGAGACGCACTCACGAAGCGAGCGGAGCGTGCGCGTCAAGCCGGTGCGCGCGCGATCGGGGGTGCATTGTTATCGAAATTGCATCTGGTCGGCGGAGCACGCGCGCATACATCGCGCATTATCATACACGGATGACGGCAGCGGCGGCGGCGGCGCAAAACGGCGGAACGAAACGACAGGATGAAGAATTTAAATTGCCGATAATCGAACCGCGTGATTCAACTCGCGTAATTACAGAGAGAGAAAACTCGTCGATCGAAACGAACAAGCGGATGTTTTGATCGATTGTATTTTTGTTTCTCGCCCGCGCGCGTGCGATTTTATTATTAACTTCCTTCCTTTTAGATTTTAAAGATCGCTTCTTTTTCCTCAACCGTGATGAAGTGTCGATGCGTGCACACACACACGGTAGATATTAGATAGGAGATGACCTTAAACACGGTTGCTCACATCGTTGCGTTTTGAGTGCAAGTTGAAAAAAAAAAAACAAGACGAGATTAATAATAAATGTCGCGCTGGAATGTCTCTATAAAGATCAACGATGTTGCAAAAGGAGTTGAACGAGAGAGCTATTCTTATTTCGGTTCATTGGCAGTTTTAAAACGGAGCGTTTAAACGTTGCGTAACGAACCATATAGCGCTCGTCAGTAGAGAAATTCGTATTGATCAGACGCAAGTAGGGCTAACTCCGACGAAGATGTAGGTTGTTACATGACTAATGGCCGGTGAATTAATCATTGACAAGTAAATAAAAATAAACTGACGTAAAATGTCAAATCTTATTTTTACGATCGCATAAAATAGAAGTGGGTATTTAAAAAAAAAACAAGCACGCATTTGTGGTCGAATGTGCCTGGATGGATCCAGGAGACCACGCACGGAGCGCACGCACGGAAAATCAATATTTAACCTATAATTTCCCAGCGCGCGACCGAGGGGGGTGAAGCTTTCGCCCATTCCCCGCGAGGGATCGAACTCGATTAAATTTTTACGATCGCGACGTGGAAGAGGAGCATCGGAATTACTTACAGTCAGCTGCCGCAAAAATCGGCGTGCAACGGTAGTCGCGGCACAAGCTCAACCTCCACCCCACTAGGATTGTTATTCATTTAGAAACGGAGAATCGATACTCTCCTCCACCTAATTCCCTTTTTACCCTCCTCCCCTGGGCAGCCAACGTCGCGTGATCTCGGGGGTCTGGCCTTCTCGCCAAGTCACTGTCAACACTTTTCACGTTAGCGGCGGGGCGACGTATCGACGACCAGCTGATTCACCAACCATTGAGAAGGAGGAAAAAAACCCCGAGAATAAACGACGAGCACGCGAGAATAAACACCACACACCTCGATGGTCGGCGACAGACTGAACGTTCACGGCGAAACTAGGAGGGCCCCGCTCTCTCGGCTAACTTCGGCGGCGTTCGTTCCTGTGTGACGTCATCGTGACTGCCGTCACCGTGCCCGTATCATCGCGTGCTTTTACTACTGGTGCCGCGCGGTCGGCAGGTGCATCGTGATGCATTTTTCAGTCGCAGACGTTTCGCGACTTCTGCTCGAGCACGCCTGGCGCCGCGATAAATCGCGAGACGCGCGACACGTCGCCGGCAATTAGATAGACCGACGACCGGGGAATTTATTTTTCCCACCGGTCGGCGAACGTCGAGTTCAAATACGCACTTACTACGTGCGGAACATTTCAGGATCGTGTGATGTCTATTATGATCGATGCGATACTTGCGTGTTGTTTTAATGCAAAGAAATGTAAAAAAAACAAACAAAATGAGGCAAGAACTTTTAACATATTTTAAAAAATTTGTTTCATTCTCGCGAAAAAACTTCTCGCTCGCCGACTTTCGAGCGAACGAGAGGAGGGTCTCAAATAAAATCCGAAAAGTTTTCCCCGAGACAATTATCGATGGGAAGCGAGTCGAAAACAAGGGCGGACGCTTTTTTCCTCGTGTTTGCTGAGAAAGAAGTAGTTTTGTCTAATTGAGTAGATAAGGTGGAAAAGTTGGCGAAAGGAAAGAACGACTTGTTTACGACGATGAGGCCGTTTCTCCCGCTGATACAGACCCTCTTCCGCGAGATCTATGAGAACGATGACGGGGAGAGTAGCAGATAGTATATATGTATATATACACGCTTTCTCTCATCCTCGCGCGATACACAGAGATTTAGTGGTCCGAAACACGAACGGGGGGGATCTATCGTTGACATGACGTCGGACACGCTCGGAGTTTCTCGCTCGTTTGCGCGCGGGAGCGAGGGGGAAAAATATTAAATGGACGAGCGTAACGAAGGTTTATGACTTCCAACGCAACGAGGGTTTATTGGAAGATATCGACTGATTTCGCGAACGAGATTTCGGCCGGAATTGGACGCGCGACGCGTGTCAAAGTGCTCGTCGACGTATCGATTCGCGAGAGAATTCGAACGGATTATTTGTGTGTATGCGCGCGACACATGATAAAATTGAAAACAAAAAAAAAAAGAACTACAGCAATATTTATAATTAAATAATAATTTTATAAAATAAAATAAAAATTATTGCTGTGTTCGAGTGTGTTCGACAAATCTTTCCAATCGTAAAAAAGCGCGAGAGATCAAAGATCTTAACAGAAACCGCACGAATTGTCTATTTAACGACGACAACCGGAATGCGTGCATACTTGAAGAGAATCTATCACCGATGTAGAATACGGACCGAATTGGATACACAAAGAATGGCGCAGCCCAATCAATAGAGTACGGTGACCCCTCGATATAGCGCATTTTTATGACAGATATAGGTTTACGTCCGTCTTATCCCAAAAAAATCTCACTTCTAAACTTTAAACGACAGAGAGCAAGAGACAACAACAAGCACGCGGTTAATAAGTCTCGTGGCGATGGCGGGGAAAACCCTAACGCGTTCTTTTATGCGCATCCTCATCCCTCTCCTTCGTGATATAGATGTAATACGGAACGCCATAAAAATCTGCATGATTACATATGAGACGCGGTCTACCGCCGCGAGTACCCCCCCACGTTCGATGCACTTGACAGAACGGCATGCTTCTCTTTTATTGCCAATATTTTTCTTGCTCCCTCGACGGGAACTGAAAGCCGCGCGCTGTGTCGCCGCTCCTTCCTCTATCTCTTTTTCCCCAACTCGTAATACAACCCCCCCGTGAGAAATATAACCCGCGATATATAACCCGGTAATTTCGTAAGTACATAATATAATTGTAGATTCTATTGCCCATTTCGGGGTCGCAAGAGTGACATTTTGTGGATTCCTCAATCTCCTCGCCGATGATTTCTACCCTCCCCAAGCGAAAGATGAAGAAATACATTTGGCCGTAACTCGCGTCGTTATTCGCAAATTTCATCCTCTTTAATTTCTGCGTTTGCTCGCGTTCGTTTTGTTTGAGAGGTCGGTCGTCGATTGCCGTTCCGAGACCGCAATAATTCGCGTTCTTAGACGCTTGATTTGCGACGAGAATTTATTATTCATTATTTCTGTCAGTAAGCCGATTATTTCGTCGATATCGCACGATAATTAGGACGAGTCAATAAGTCGCCGAATTTTTTTTAAGGATACGGTATGTCAAATTATAGATCTTCTAACTTGACATACGCCGTAGAATTCAAAAATATAAGTTTTGAGACGATACAGAATATGGGACTGAAAATTATGTAAAGCCGGTGTAAAAATCCCGATATAAAGACGCTGAGAGAAAGAGAGAGAATCTCTCTTGTCGCGACGAAGACGATAAATTAAATCCCGGAGAGCTGGGCGCACAGTCGCGTGAGCAATGAAACCGCCGAACCGGAAGTTATCACGGCTCAAAGCACTCTCTGCCGCAGCTCTGCCTCGCGGATATGCCGAAATTCCGTTATCGGTACATAGCCGGCTAGCAGGAGGACACGTAAATCGTTTAAACGTTATCTCCAAATGTGTCATTGCTGTCTGTAATTTCCGCCCGTTCTTCGAAACCTCTGTACGCGCGTTCTGCGTTAAAAAAAAAAAAGCTAAATTCCGGAGAAAATGATGAAAGTCTCTCGGAAACAAATTTCAAAACCAGAAATTATGGATTATGCGAAAAATCCGCTGGTGCATTTTGAATCCGTGTGCATAAAAATGCAGCGCACAATGCGATAAAAAGAAAATTATTGTCATTTCAAAGAAAGGTTTAGACTTGCCGCAAATTTCCACTTCGATTCGTTGTACTGAGGGTTTTCGTCCGATCGGCAAACGACGAATCGAAGAAAGATGTCATCGTCCGGAGTAAATTTTTTTCTCGACGGCGAAGTAGCTCGCCTTTTCCTCGGATGACGAGCCGATCGAATGTAATTTCCACAAGCATCCCTGGAATTCGCCGACTGTTCCCCCCTCCTGTTCCCCCTTGTCGCCAATAATTTTCTCTTCGATGTCGTTCTCCTCCTCCCTCACATCCATCTTCGGGATCTTTATTTCTCTCGAGTCGCAGTCCAAAGATCGGAATGAAAGCGGGGGAGGAATAGACGGGGAGAAGAACGTAATGAAGAATAGAACAGAAAGAGAGGGGGTGGCAAAAACTGATCTTACGATTCTCCTGGGAAAGTCTTGACGACGACGCGAGCAAGAAACGTTTTTCCTGTCGAGGATCCACTCGTCTCCTCTTTAGCGGAAAAGGGTTGACTCGTCGGTAAAGCGATTGAATATTTATTCGTACCTTCCTGTGTCTATTCGGGATGCACTCGGGATGTCCGTCGTTGAATCGAGCGCTCTTCAGAGAATGGAAATGGCGCGAAGTGTTCGCCACCGCGCGTAACCAAATTGCGAATATTTCCAAGTTGTTTGTAAACAATCGGCGGTTCCGCGCGCTTTTCGTCGGCAAACGTCGAACGAAACTTGGCCACTTGGCGAACGAAATAACTCGCGAACGACAGCGATACGAAAACTTGCTAATTAAAGAAGTTAATTGCATCGAGAGTTTTTCTTATTTTTTTTTCACTCGCCCTCCACAATCGTCGACTTCGTTATTCGTATCTCCGCGCAATCGATTTCTCCTTCGACGCATCGCGATGCACCACAAAGCGCCGTGTTCATGCTCGGCGACTTGCATTGCAAAGCACTTCCGGTCGAGAGGATCCTCGTCGACGTAGTTGCTGCTTCGAGGACGGGAGAGGGCCGGGTTGGGGAAGGGTCAAAGGGTAAGAAGGGTTCGTTGGCCCTTCATCGACTCTCCTCGCCCTGCGTGAGTCGACTATCACCTGTCCGAGTTTACCTACATTTTCGAGACACCCCGCTGCGACCCTTACACGTCGCTTCGTTTCTCGCATGTCTGTCATCGGGAATTTCTCGATCGATTTTTTTTTTCGTCGACGCCTCTTCACTTTTCGACGATGTGCGCGGAAAAACTCAGATATATAAAATATGCAAGTCGATAACTCGGGAAACATATAAACTCGTAATAAATGCCAAATACGTTTGCCAATAGCAAGCTCGAAGCGATTTACGAGCGATTAACGCGCGCATGAGAGTACATTATTATTTATCTGCGATATTGCAAGCAGTTTGTTTATTTAAATAGGTACATTATTCAAATAAAACGAGATGAGCGGTTTCGTGCGCGGACGTTAGACTCGAGAAGGAAGTTTCGTGTTTTCGCCGCGATATCACGCACAAGTTGTATTTAATTGCGCGCAGAATTTGCGGAAGTTGCACCGAGGGGGATGCGCGATCTTGCCCTCGCCTTGTGTGTGTGTTTCGGCGCCCGATCAATTATCTCTCGCACCCCCTCTTTCCGTGACCTTTCCGTGCGCTTTCGTTATATGTTTACCTTGCATTTTCTCTCCTTCATTCGCCTCCCTCGAGTCCCTCGACCGCCATTCTCGCTGTTTTGTTTGCCTTTGCATTCCCGCCGTTCCCATTTTCCCTTATTACCTCTCTCTCGGTATGGTACAGAGAGCGTTTCGCGGGATCGTCGCGCAGTCACTCGATTTCTCTATTCCTTTCCTCTCCTCTCCTCGCCGCACGCATTCAGGATGCGCAAAATCACCCGCGACTTGGAAGAGACTTTCGAAATTCCCCTCGGTCAGGAATGAGAATACCTCGCGGAACTCGCGGGCAAAAGAGCGTTGAATTTGGAATTACGTTTCCTTCGCTCTCTCCTTCTCTGTGCATCCTCAGCAATTCCCTCAGCAATTTTCTTATTTTCACATTTCTCTCTTTTTCTCTTTCTCGGTTTCTCATAACCGTTCTTTGTAGTGATTTCGCGTATGGCGCATCGCGCAAACCTGATTTAGCGTTTTGAATATTCGATTTAGATAAGCCTGTTTGATTTGACAATGTTCGGAGGCGAAAGTTTTTAAATAAAATGATTTCTCTTTCGAAAATGTGATTAGATGCAAACGATTCAATTGCTAAACTAAACCAAATTCGAGCGGTAATTTGACGTGAAAGATTTTATTCTATTTTACTATTAAAAGATCTGTCCTCTCGCCCGGTTGTCCGTCGTCCAGTTAAGGCGCATCGACGCGCGACGACTCGCGAGGGACTCCTTCTTTCGCCGGCCATCTTGGCGCCCTCCCGAAAGTACTTTACGAGAGAAGTCGAAATTCGCAACGAGGAGACACACCTCCTCGGTGTGCGCGCACGTGAGGGAAGGCAGGAAAGTTTACGACGTGACACGTGTCGCGCATGACAAACCATGGCGAACCAACGCGGTTGCGGTCCCCTGTCCTTCCCATTTTCTTTTCGTGCAACTGCCTGTCTCTCCTGCGCGCTCCGTTCCTGCATAATGCATAAGAAGACCGATGACTTCTCGCCCGGAGAAGGGAATCTCATTGGGATTATACGATTTAAATAAATGCGCCTCCGACGAGAATCGGACACGTTTCTTCTCCTCTTTTGTCGCACAAATCTATTTTGAACAAAGAAAAATCCAAACGAGTCTCGTCACTTTGTTGTTTTATAATCTTAGATCTGATGTGTCTTCAACAGAGGCGGACTTCAAAGTTGGAAACACGCAAACACATTGTGAATTTTTGGCGTCTCTCGACAGTTGTTCGGAGATGATTTGCGTAAAATTAAAATTTCAAGACGCGTATCGGACTTGTTACGGACGTTGCTTAGAAGAAATTTTCGATCTCAACTTGTCGCGCTTTGCGAAAAATACTCTCTTCGCCTTATGCAACGGCGCGCATCGAGCACGTTTCGACGACGGGAGATCTCAAGGCAGAATGCAGAAATGTGCACGTGGCTTCACGTTAGCATATAAATGAAATTCGCCACGTTCCGTTGAATGTCAATGAAAGGTGAGACACTCTTGCGCGTGTTTATCGACGACGTGCTTTTACGTGTGTGCATGTGCATGCGTACGCACCGGTCAAAAGCGCAAACGACACCGACTTCATTAAAACAAAATAAATGAATCTACTGTGTTCGTGAAATTTAACGCGTGCGAAAAGTTTGTTTTAGAACTTTTAAAATTATATTTTTTGTAACAAAAGAAAACAAAACCGTTTGTATTCAAATATCTCCAGAAAATTCACGATTCTATCGAGTTATTCTCGGCGATATTTGTTGTTAATTGAGTCGATGAAGAGAACAATCGATATTCTGTTCAATGCAACTCGATCCAATGTCGTCGAAACGAGAGAATTTTGTTTGACGAAATACCGTGTGTCCAAGCAAAATTTCCGGCGCGGGTACTTAGACAGACGGTCGCACGTTGTAAACGCGCGCGCGGATCGAAGGTTCATCTTCTTTTCCGAAGAACGAGATTTCCGGATGAATTCTCATTCGAGAAGCGATGATATTTAATACGCGCGAGGGTAAACCAGCCGTTATCAACCGAGATACAGTCTATCGATTATGTTTCGTCTATTACGCAAGCTTTGTAATGCGCAAAATAGCGTTCCAAGATAGTTGCAGTATTGAATTACAGGCAAGTAGACTAGTTTCGGTGTGACCATTATCGGCGTTAACGACCAAGTTCGACGAGCGTCTCTCTCCGTGCCGTGTGCAACTGCAATTAGGAGCCTCGGAGATTCAAGTTGAGCATTGCCAAGTACGTCCTGCGCATAGTTCGCCTCTCGCGTTCCAGCAAGAAACTTCCGGTGTGAAATACTAGTGCGATAATAATCGCGCGATAATTGCAATCAGCAAGTAATTATTAAATATTTCTCTCTCTCCTTTTACGCGTATGTGCGTATATAAAAAATATTATAAGATATATAATATTTTTCTTACATATTTCTTACATTTCTCATATATTAATATTATAAATATTAAAAAATATTAATATATTGTACGTATTGAGAAAAGTATGTTTTTATTGAAGATATTTTAATTTATCACACATTGAACAGATATGACATTGTTCGTGTTAATGCAAAGGGTTACGGGATTTAAAAGAGCAACCGCTTTTTTTACGTCGCATTTGCGCGCATGTCGTTATCGGGCGCGTTCGATCGAAACCGCTTCTACGAGCGCAATAACAATTTAGGGTACATCAACGGTGGCCGAGTCGTGTTTCGCGCGTTTGTCTGATTCGAACGGATCTTTTCCACTTACGCTACGCTGATGGTAAACGCGAGGTAATTCAGAAAAAGCGGTTGGAAGTTTGTATCAACGTGAGAGCAGCGCGCGGTTCGATTGACGAGAGCTGGATGGAACGATCGATCTTATCGAGTTACAACGAGATCAAGAGAGACGAATGGCGCGGCCGATCGAAACACGTCGGACTTTTATTCGCGCCGCGTAAATGGCGGCTTATCGAGTAACGTAATTTTCAACTCGTCGGCGAGCGAGCTTCGAAGAATTAGAGAAACAGCGGAGAGAGCTATGATGTGCGAGCGATGCGGCAGATAAATTGCGTGTTTTATCGATAAGAGTCAAAAGTGTTTTCTATTTCGATATGAATTTCAAACATGTAATGAGGGAAAACGTTTTTCTTCCTCTTCCTCCCTTTTCAAATATATCGCATTTGCGGAATAATGGGTTGCGCTGGATTTTCGCCGGGTTCGACGCTGACGCGTCTTTCCGCGCCGGGTTTTTCTGAAAACGGCGGCTCAGACCGGAATTTAAGCGCGGCCAAATAAGCTGCCCGTTTCAGGGCAGCGGTCGTTTCCGGATAATGCGATTTATCGACGTCCTGCGCAATGCAGTGAAAACGGGCGATGAATATCCGAATAGAGACGGGAGAGGAGATCGCGAGAGGGACGGGCGCAACCCGATGAAACTGATCGACGAAAAGGAGAAATTCGACACCCGAGTCATTTTCAAGAGCGAGCACATGTATATGTACCTTGAACTCCAACAGTGCGATATCCTTCTCGGGAAAATGCATTTCTTCCGAGTATCAACTTTCTTCGCGCGATTTCTTTGTTTTTCTACTTTATTGACTGGATATATTTGTTTTAAAACCCGGCGAGAAAAAATAAAATAGCGCACTTCAATGTCGGTGTGTGCTGAAATATCATTAATGTCTCAATTTACGCGGAGTTTCTTCTCTTTCTCTTGTTTTACTATCCAATTTATTTAACTATTTAATTGTAGTAACTACATTGGAAGTAATTTACAGCAGCGGAGAGACATCGTCGCGCGTTGGTTATCAGTCGGGACGGAGCGCGCGGCTTGTTAGCGTAAAGACGCATAATGAGAAACGTCGAGAGTTTCATTTTCCAGATGTGCGCGCGTATATATATCTAAGAACGTCGTCGTGGTGATGGTGCACCGTCGCAGTCCTGATTTAATTCGTATAACGCGCGCGAGGAAGAGGAAACGGAAATGCGCTAGTTATCGTCGACGACGAATGGCAGACTTTTAGTTTCCGTCGTTTAGCATTCAGGCGAGTCCGCGATACTTCTTTCCCGTGACGCTACAGTGCGATATAAGCACTTTAATAACGGGGGTTGCTTGCCTGCGTTCTCTCTCTTTCTCTCATCTTGTTTGCACGGACGACGGGGGGTGCAAGCCAGTCCCGTTCCTATACCCCGGCCATTTGCATAAAACAGGTCGCTATTTATCGCCTCCTTGGAATAATGAGACTTTACAGGAAGCGATCCCGCCGCGCGTACACCTATTCCGCGGAACTATTACAGCGAGTATTCGCCGTCGACGATACCGAATACGAAGAAAACGGCATGAAAATAACGCTGCCGACGGCGGAAAATAATTTGCCCCTCCCCGGCCGTGTGTATTTAACGTTTTTCGAGAGAAACGCATAGAGAAAATTAAACTTCCTCAAGAAATATCGTTGTGTGCGGGATTGAAAATATGTTGAAATTAACATTTCGACATTTTTAAGAGAGGAAGAAGAGAACGACGCGCGTTAACACGCGCGTATCACAATTACGAATAAAAGAAATAATAGAAAAATATTGAAAATGGCGCGAGAAGTGTAACTTTTTTTTATATTTATTAGCTGTTTTAATGCAAGTGAATTTTAACACATAAACGCGCTAGTTTGCGCGAAAAGTCAAGAAGCCCTCGAGATGCATTTTGCAAGTCGTCGGCGAGAGCCGTCCAGGCGGTCGAGTTTTAAACGAAACGTTGACGGGACATCTTCCTGGTCTCTCGCCGACGGTATTTTAATAACAAGCTCTTGTCTCCCCGGCCACGCTCGGCTCTCGCATGTCGTACATAATACACAGACGCAGTTGCACATCGGGCTATACGCCGCCCGAGCTAAGAGCCCGGGCTCGGCTTCCTCATCCCATGTTTCCCTCTCGCGATGCAACGCCCGAGCGATTTGCATGAAATTGGAGACCGTTCGGGCGCGTGTATGCCGATTCTCCGCTCTCGTTAGAATGGAAATCGCGGATTGAAATTTTCAGTAGTAGCCGCTCGAGAGAGCAGCGGAAGAGAAGCGGCGGCGGTACAAGGTTTTGCCGTACAACGTTGGTCGTACCCCGATCGATACACCTTCGGGGTTGCATTCTTGAGTACGCGCTTCCACGTACGCGCCGAAGAATATCGGATTTGCGCCCGCCGCCTGTCTCGAAGATTTCGGCGCGAATCTGACGTGTCGAACACGAATCTTTCGACGCAAATTCCTTCGATAGCGCCCCTTAATCCGTCCCTCCCTCTTCCCTCCCCGTCTATCGGCTCTCCATGTTTCGCGTCTCGGAATATCGGAGAGAAGCTACCGAAACTTTTCTCTCTATACGTTCGTTTTCTATATATATGTGTGTGTATTTTGCTCCTGAAGATTTTCTTTTCAGAAAATAATCCTATTTTCGGGACGAGACGAGAGAAATTTTCCTCCGACGAGGGAAAATTTTCTTCGACAAATTCGCGTGTGTTATTCCAAAATAAAACGATGCATAAATATTTTTGCGTGACGCGATCTAATTATCGGAGGCGTTCGTGTAATGCACACAACCTAGCGCGCACGAAACCCGGGAAAATATTCCGCCGCAATTTCGCAACCGTAACGTCTCGCATAGCTCAGAAAGTCGTTGCTACGACATAAAATATAAAGCGTGTACGTATCGATTTTACACCCGCGGGGGAACTACACGACGTTACAGTGAATAGTTAGGTTTTCTTCCGACGCCTTCGGCTGCGTTATGTCTACGACAATGCGCTTCCATTCGCGTGCACGAAGTTACATTGCGGAAGACGTACTTGATATCAGACACACACACCTGAGTCGAATAAAATGTATCTGCGCGTCCCGCGTGTAATGTCAACGCCACAATTTTATTATTTGTCATAGTGTCAGACGTAATAAATATTACTGTAAAATACTGTAAAACATTTACGTGTGTATATGCAATATAGATTTTATGGTATAATAGTCGAGTTCACAAATCAAACGATTATCAAATGCTATTGATATCGAGAGAAAACAGTTTCGAAAAATGTATTCTTGTTCGAAACAATGCACACGTATATTTCATTTAACGATTAAATAAAATATTAATATTATTTTCAATAATTAAAATTTAAGTATTTTATATTCTCTTTCGAAAATACAATAGTTGTGTGAATACATACATGACACGTAAAGAATATATTATAAAATGTATTAAAAAAATATAAATATGGACGTTATAAAATACTAAATTTTATTTAATTATTAAAAGCGCAAATTAATTTATCGCTAATAAAACTCGAACGAGCACTGCATTTTCCGATGAGATGTTTTCTCCGAGATATCAACGATAATCACTCGATTCGCGAATGCAACGTTGAAACTTTTATCAACGATCGCGGGCGCGGAGGCGACGCAAAGTCTCTACATAAATAAATTCGTCGACGTATCGCGCATACGCGGCAGTAGCGAGGACTTTGCATTATTTATACGCCCGCGTTCGACATTGCACGCCGGGAGATACTCGCGCGCGCGACCATAAGCTCCGCCTCGCGCGTTGTCTTTTCCTCGTAAACGTTGCGCGAGCGCACAACACACAAAGTAGGGTCTCTTATGATCGCGCGAAGAAGAGAAACCCGTGAGACTTGCCGCGCACACGGATGTGTATCGCGACGTTTACCTCGCGCGTTTTACGCGCGGATCTTACGCGAGGCGTAAACGTTACTCGTACGTTTATCTCGACCCGCGTCTGCGTGTACCCAGCGCGGAGAAATTTATCCCCTTCTTCCCACGATCGCATATTTTATCGTGAAATTTCCTACTCCGAGTGTTTATCGACATTTCCTGGCTGTCTCTATTCCGGGAGCTTTCGCGCTCGAGGTCTGACTATTTATCGACTCGCGCCACTTCCCACATCGTCGCGCGGATTCATGCGCGGTGAGTAGAAACGCGAGAAGAAAAATTGACAGCCGCGAATATCATCTCGGAGCAGTTCTGCCCCCGACGCTTTTTTTTTTTCACGTAGAACGATTTTGCCAATTTAACATACGCAAGCGCGTTCCGGATATCGAAAGTTTTATTTATATACGCGGTGAAATCATAGGAGAGGAGAGGAGGAAGAGGTTGACGACGCATTTTCCTTCGGAAAGACCCCACGTAAGAGGGTTGCGGTCGCGAGAGCGCCGAGGAAGCGAAAGAGGAGGCGACGGAGGGTGAAGTCTCGAGAGGAAAGTGTGGGGAAGAGGAGAAAGGACGACAAACGGAGGACGTGAGAAACAGAGAAAGACGCAGAGAGACAAAGAGAGAGAGAGAAGAGGGACGAGTTCTCTTCTGAAGAAAAGAAGATGCTCTAACAAAGGCGCCTTATTTCACGCCCAATGTATCCCGCCTCAGACACGATCGTTAAGATACACGGGCGCGAGATATTCCGTCTCTACTCTTTCTCGTCTCATTTCTCTTTTCCTTCTCGAAAATCCTCGAGAACGGTGTCTCTCTCTTATAAAGTTTATGCCTTTTTTTTTTGCGCGCGCGAAAAGCGCTCGAGGGATATATTGTCGCGGATGGTGATTTGTGCGCACACAAATTCAGCGACACGCAATTCTTCGAGTCTCCCTCGACGCTTCCTCGATTTGATCCCGACAATCTGTTTAAATCAGGCGGATTTGTGTTTTATAGCGCACGCGTGAGTCGCCTCTCTCAACTGTACATCATCATAAACTCTCCTCTCCTTCCGCGGGAAGAGACAACTGTACATAAAAGATCCTCTAAAATGTTGAAGGAGAGAAGCTTGTCGTTAACTCGTAATAGAAATAAAAACGGAAGACGAAGCCCTAATGGCACTGGGGATAAGAAATGGTCGATTAGCTTGATATTGTTGTTAACATTCGTCTTCTCTCTTTTTCTCTTTTATTTTTATCATTTTTGTATACTCTAGTTTTTTTCTGTTCTTTATCTTTATTCAACATATTGTTCGAAATTTATTTTAATATTTGTACTGTAATATTTGTTTGTTACTTGCGCTTTTTACGGTGATATTACCCCAGAGCGCGTTACAAATAAAGTCTATCTCTCTCTCTCATCGAGGGTGCAGGCGGCGGCGCCTGTCGTCGTCGCCGAATGTGTTCGCGCAATTCGCACTCAGCGCTGAATGGCAGCCCCACCGTTCCTTATGGGGTTATGCTTCCTGAATGGGGTGCTAAGCCCGGGGGACTCTCTATCGAGACTAAACCGGTTGACAAGAGCCGTTACGAGGCGTTTGGCTTTGTGCAGTCGGCGCGGTAACGCGCAGCGAGAACCGTTCGGCGTCACTGTTCGGCGAAAATCGTATACGCGATAATGGCGCGATACTAAAAATTCCAAAGAGCCAGCCGCACAATCTCGCTTTCCAATAGACCGGAGTCTACTCCGTGCTGTACACCGACAACACCTCCGTGTTGTAAACCGTACGAGAAAACGCATACACATATAACGAGCGCGAAATTTTCTTTTTACGAGCGCGACATACGTCGACGTGTGTATGCAACGCATTCCCGACACAGGCAGTTTCCTTTTCTTTCCGCCCCGCCGAATTACGAACCGACCTTCTTTCGTCAAGTCGCGCGCCATATCCCGCGCGCGGAGTGATTTACGACAAACTGTAAATGTATAAGCGCGCCAACGGCGACGGCTCCTCCCTTTACTGTCGAAATACTGGAAATAACGTTATATGCCGCGGTTTTTATTATCTCGCGATACACGCGTCGGGTTCTCGATGAACTCGTTCGATCGATATTTCACAGGCTGTCAACGAAAAAAATCAACAAACGTTGACATTTGAGATCTCTGGTAATTTGTTATCGAATTGATTTCGTCAGACGAGTCGTAACGTTATAAAAATTGTTTTTTGCAAAAAAACAAATCATGTCACAAATAAATTTTTATATATTGGATTGTGGTTTCTCTCTTTTTTTTTTTTTTACACACACAGCGTCACACACCCTTTGAAAAAAAATGCTTTAATTAAACACTTCTTTTGATGTCGAGAAAGCCCTCGATCTTCTGACAATCTCTCTCTCTCTCTTTCTCTCTCTCTTTCTCTCAAGTATCCGTAGAACGATTAAGATCCAAGAGCGAGAGGACGAAACGTACCAGGGGTGTTTGTAAGTGAATAAGGATGGCGAGTGGTGGTGGCGGTGGTGGTTAGCCGCGGGGCACAGATAAGCCGTCAGCTGGCGATGGAGATTGATGCGGCTCGCGTTAATCTATATAGCTCGTCTGCTTCATTCTTTCCGTCACCACTCTGGTCGGAGATCGACTCCTTCATCCGGACACAAGAAATAACGCGAATATACGAGATCTGGTCGTGTTTTACCCGCAATTTCGATTTTGAACATTCGTGTCGCAATAGTTTCTTAATTAATTGCATTCGCTACGCAATTGACGTTAATTCTCTGTCTCGAACACACGTGCACATCACCACGTTGTTACAGAACAGTGGATCTCCATATCACCCGCGAGACATTGTCGCGTTCCGACTCGAAAGCGGCAAATTTAGTTGGTTTTTCTTTTTTGCGAAGTGCTTTTACTGTTTATTTATATTCACTACCCCCGTCCGACTATAGCGGAAGGAAAGTTCTTCAAGAAATTGCGAAGAGAGAAAGCGAGAGAGTTTATTTTAACGCCGACAGCGCGTAAAAGAAAATTATATCTTAGACACCGTACAACGTAACTTTTGTTATCACGCTGGAAACTGGCGGTGCGAAATCGCGGGAGTCGCGACATAATTCAACTCCCTCTTTTCCACCCCCGTCTCACACATATATAGATCCAGCCCGATAACCTCGTTCGCGCGTTATCAGCGCTTCCTTTTTCGCGCGGAAATTTCCACTTTTCATCGACTCGGTGCGATGAAACGCGATTTACTCGGAGCGCTGCGCGACTCCGCGCCGGGTTTTTGAATTTCATGAGGGAGGATACCGTCCGGATACGGGGAGCGAGGCGAATTCATTAACAAGAGAAAAGAAGAAAACTGAATTTTTAAGGCAATGTGAAATTGAAGCGATTTTTAATTGCCGACAGTAAACCTTCGCAGACTCCTACTTTTTTAATTCATCTCTTTGCAAATGCATCTTGTTTTGTTAGTTAATTATATTAGGTGCAAAATTTTTTATACAAGAAAGTCGTTCGATATATCGATATGCGATATATATCGATATGCGATATATATCGATGTGCGATATATATCGATGTGCGATATATATCGATATGCGATATTATGATGTTTGAGTGTAGACAAATCTTATTTCCTGCTCAAAACGCTACTTAGCATAGTAGTACTACGTGATATTGCAACAAAAATATTTTGTATCGACGCGATCTACGTTAAATTTTTAATATTCCATAAACAATTTATTTATTTTGTTAAAGATTTAACAAATAGCGTGTAACTTGGCAAATGAAAAGCTACGCAGTACTTCACTTTGTGCGTGAAATACTTGTATTTATGTGTTTCGGCGAATAAAGGAGGAAAAGTCGTTATTAAAAACGTTACTCAACGTGATTCCATGAATCACGTGTAATGTTTTATTTTTTTAAATATTAAATTGATCTCGCGGGTGTAATTTTCGCGTTAATTTATTTGCAACGAAAGCGTTAACTACACATTTCTCGCGCGGAGCAGATTAAACTTCGTTACGAGCAAATATCTGCACGTAAATTAAGAAAACTCACATATTTTTGCCATACAATCTCTTTCTTACAACGTTTGCGAGTCGTTTAAGCAACTTAATCATCTCTCTGTTTTTTTCTTGTCGTAAGAGCAAGTCTGTTATTCTATTTCGCGGCATAATTATTTGAAAGTTTCTTCTGTGCGCTCTCGTTACGCAATAATCTCTCGGGCGAGTCCACTCCGGTTGGAAGAAAGGCGACTTCGTCTTCAAAGAAAGTTGCTTTTCCTTTCCGTCCACGTAGCCGACGCGAATTTCCCCTCGCGCGCGGATGTAATCCGTTTGGTCTCGGGACGTCACCTCTGCCCTATCGCGAACAAGGTCGGAGGTTGTAGATGGCGAATCGACAGAGGTATGAGAGATAGCGTGGGAGGTATGAGGACGCGTCGACGAAGTTTGTCGTAAGTTTAGATTGAGTTCAATCTCCGAACACACACACACAGACACACATACTTTCTCGCACCTTCTGCTCTATCGTGACTCAACCGCCGGCACACCCTCGCCCCCAGCTTATCGCCTAATATCCAGTCGGAAGTGGAAACGTCGCAACGTTTCGTGCCCCGTCGTCTTCGAGAGTTCGCGCGTCTTCCATGTCTGTTGTGTTGCGCCGCCTCCTCCTTTCACCGCCATTTCCTTTCTTCTTCCCCCGGGGAAGCGACAAAGTAGACGTCCGAAGTGATTTTTTTTTTTTTTTTTTTTAATCCAGGAAGCTATCGACGTGCTTATCGGCAAAGCGAAGCTCGGCTACAGGCGTTTGATAAACGCCTCTCGCAACGAGGTTCACCGCACCTGTGATTGCTGACGGCGCGGTTTTTATCTACAACGCAACTCGCGGAATCGCGCCTCGTTACACGCAATTACAATTCCGAGTAAAACCATTCCGCGGAATTTGCAAATTATTATTGAAGTCTCGCGCGACGGTGTGTGGAATTTAATTATCAAATGTACAAGAAAATTGTATTTTTAATATCGACAACACCGCTCGCGCGTAAATGAAAGAGATGTATAAAATGATTGAAAATACGAAGATATTCTTCTTCGAAGTGAAATTTTATATCGTTTCGGCAAAGGCTTTCTTGCGAGCTCGTAAAATCGATGCTAAACGCGACGCGGGTGTATGTAGTTATCGATTTTGCAACAGCGATATCTTCGCCGCGACATTCCGGAAGCAAGAAACGAAGCTATTCCGGCGTGTCAAGTACCTAATGACGTAACGTTGCGTACGTTAGGTAGCGCATCACGTTAAATCAAGTTAACGTGGTGCCACGATGAAAGTCTTCGCCAGGTCGTTTGTCTTGTCGTCGTCGTTGTCGTCGTCGTCGTCGTCAGTGAAATTCGCTTTTCGTCTCCCCTACCGTGCGCCCGTAAAATTCGATCAGGAATGCCGTATTCTCGTTGGCTGATAGCGTCATTACCTTAGTTCGCCATTTTACCGACAACACGGGGCAAACAAGGGGAGCTACACGGGAAAAGCAGTACGAAACGAGTCGACCGTTTTCCCTTTGAAATTACGTGAGATGAACTTTTCCGTGTATCACGTACACAACACGTCGCAAACGGAACAATGTTCCGTACGCACATACGTGTGCGCAAGACAGTGTACGTTTGTGTATTACTAAAAATATTCCGCACACGAACACAAACAGCGATTATTAACTGTGAAAAACGTACGTTCTATTTCAGTCATTCAAGCCGAGGTTTTTTTTTTTTTTGTACTTTTTAAACGCGCGGTTGCGAGAGATCCTCTTTTTTTCCTAACATCCGTTACGCTCGCATTACCTTTTGTCACGTTGTGAAAGCGCGAAGAAAGAAATTCAAGGAAGAAGTGACAAGCGGAATTAAAATTAAAAATTCAGGGAAAAGGAAAGAAGGAGACATCTTTCAGAAAGAAAGAGAGAGAGAAAGAGAAAGAAAAGAGAAAGAAACACATCCACGCGCGGCCAGATGTCGTGCATTTCCTTAATTGCATTTTTATGCTCGCTCGGATTTCCGGATCGGCTAAAGGGTCCGAGGGGAGAAAAGGAGTTTATTATACCGCAGCCGGAAAGAGAGACTCTTTCACGAGGTCCGTAGCTAACCGTTAATGCGTCTTGACTCTTTCGCTGAAAATAAAATCGCGAAATCGCTGCCGCGCGCTTCCCGCTTCGTCGTTAGTCGGGAAATATCGCGAGCGTATAAAATATCCGTCCGAACTAATTACATATTAAATCCTGATTGTGTAAACTATATAAAAAAATTAATACACGCAGTATATATTTTACATAAATATTTTAACTTTTTTTTTTTTATTTGAGAAAGAAGATTGCGATTCGTACGCGCGTTTCTCCGATTTCATGAGCGCAATCACGATTTCATGTTATCCCTAAATATGCCCCCGGAAACTCGATAGCAAAGTCGGACAATGGCAGAGCCCCGGCGGACTGCCCCGATGGAAATGCGAGAAAGAAAAGAAGAGAGAAGTGAATTTCCAACTGTAACGCGGAAACTGCGCGCCGAATTCGTGTAACAGTCGCGAATAAGTTCGAACTGTCTTGTACTATCGACCGTTCGTTTTACCGAGTCATCCTCTCTCTCTCTCTCTCTTTCTCTTCGTTCTCTCCTCCCCTTCTTCTCTTCCACGTTCCCGGATTTATTGAAATTTTATGCGGTATCCTCCCGATGAGGTCCGACTCGAAGGTTCTATCGACGGTCGGCGCGATGGGTGGCCTTATATTACGAACGGAAAAAGAGAGGCGGAGATGGCTCCGTCCTCTCGATTTCACCCTCTTTCTCTCTCTCGAAGGCTTATTCCATTTTCCTACGCCTCGAAGAGAGATTTCCCGGATGTCTCAGTTGGCCGAGAACGAAAGTATGAAACCTCGACAGAAAAAAAAAAAAAGAAGACTACTTTGCCGCGCAGAGCTCAATTTGTATACGAAATCGGTCGGGATGTAATTTATCCGAATATTGAAAGTATATATCGATCCTTTTTCTCCACGTTTCCACAAAACGCGATTTCGGATGGAAAATTAATCGCAGTAAGGCGAAGACAAAAATCTCGTCGCGAAGAAAGAACACAATGTAGAAACGTGTCAAGAGGGTGAGGAGGAGAAAAATGACATCGAAACTATATTCGCCATATTTTCACGTCACGTCTTTAATTTTCCATCGTGACGCGCGGTAATATCTCTTCATCGACGAGAATCGGGGAAACCATTTGTCGAGAGAAAGAAAGAGAGGAGGGAGAGAACGTGACGGTAAGATAATGGGTACTCACCCTAGGTTATGGTTTTCCGTGTTGTCGGAAGCGTCATCCGTCACGGAATCCTGAGTGAGAGGGCCCTGAGTGACGTCCACCCCCATGCTGCCCAGATCCAACGTGGCGTAGGTTCTGCGTGCCTGCACCCTCGTGCCGCCGCCCCCTCCCCCGCCGCCGGTCACCTCGCCGCCCCTGCCGCCGCTGCTGACCAATTCCTGATACAATTCGTCGTACAGGGAGCTCCCATTTCCGTTGCTGTTCAGAGCATCGTCCAGTCTAGCCGGGTCGAGATGATAGTTGGGATTTTCGAAGGAAAGAAGACCGTTTTCTGCGCACACAAAACAAGGCGTCTTGTTCTACTTGGAGTTCCCAAACTTATTTGTGCAATATATATACAATTAATATACATGTATTTTGGAAATAAAAAAATATATATCGTGTAAATAAAAAAAATTCTTCGTCGCACGAAACGAGTTTCATTGCTTTTAAATCTGAGAAGAACGACGGAAAATGTTATCGATTAATTGTTCAGAATATTTACAAGGCAATTCTCATTACAATCATTATCGTAAAATCAAACAGAGCAGAAGAGAAATAATTATATCACAATTAAACATCAATTATCCGAACGCTACGCGTTGCCAATCACGCTGTTCGGTCTGCACGTGACTGATAACGATCGTCTCCGTTTTAAGGAATAGTGCTTCGGAGAAATCTCCAACGATTCCGTTGCTTCGCGTGTGTGGCGTGCGTTGCCACGAGACACCGCGGCGGTTTCCGTTAAATATAACAAGCGAATATAACGAGCGGTCAAAGGTCAAGGTTCCGAGTTATGGTAGACCATGGCCGGTGTAGATGCGATCAACCGCAGCTGCTGGCTACATCGAACGTATTTCAAAGGTCGCCCGAGACATCGATACACGCGGCCTTTGAGATGTCAGAATATAAATGACTCTCTCTCTCTTTTTCTCGCAGTTTTAAAATAAATGAAATCTCGCACTTGTCGTAAACAAGAGAAATTTTCGATTATAAACGAACACGCGCCAAAGAAACAAAAATCACTAATTAAGGAGAAATAAATTTTGTCGCGATAACGAGGTGAAATAAATGTTCCAACTGCGCTTTTCGCGAAGTCAATTTAAGTTCGGCTAATCCGTCGCGGTTACGGTAAGAAAGCTTGTCGTTGGAGAAACGGTTCAAGGCGAAAGGTATTATCTGACAGACGTCGCGAGAAAATAATGTCCCCGAGCTTTAAGCTCGTTCGGAATAGATAGCCAAGTTAAATAGCAAGAAATCGCGGTTATCCGAGATATTTCTTCCCGCGGAATACTAATAAAATTTATTCAGCGCGATTAATATTGACAGAAGTACACCTCGTCCGATAATACAGAGTCTATAAGCGGAAATTTGCACGCGACTATTACGACTGCTCTTTGTTGAGGCGATATAGTAATTACATAAGTCTAAATTCCATATAAATAAATTTTTAAATAAAGTTGTAATAGAAATGTTGTGTTTTAAAATTCTTTTTGAAGATATTCGATCGTCGAAAATGGAATTGGCTCACACAATTGTATTTTTACGGATCCAAAAATCCGGCGTCTCTCTCTCTCTCTCTCTCTCTCTCTCACTACTCACTGATGATCCTGAGAAAGACGACAATGGCGAGAACGACGTTGCACAGGAACCGACAAAACGAGTCCATGTCGATGTTACGATTGTCATGTTGGAAGGACTCGGGTCCCCGCGGATTCGCGATGACCTCGCAAAAATAATCGACAAGAGGCGATTTATCGACGCGTTAAAGCAACGAGCGAACAAACGCGCGCAAAGAGCTCCAAGTCGAGTCTCTCCTTGGCCTCCTTCGTCCCTTCCTTCCTTCCTTCCTTCCTTCCTCTCTTCCATCCGCGAATCTCTCCTATCTAGTCTAACGTTTACTGATCTTGCTCTCACGCCATCCGGTATCGATTTCGCCGCCACCGCGAGTTCTTTCCGCTTTCAAAGCCTCAAACTTTTCTCGGTCGAAGCGATTCACTCACGCGGTTAAAGCTATTTCTGTAGAAATCAGAAATACCGCAACGTGTATTCCCGGTTACACATACACACGTCTCGCATCACGCGAAAGAAATGACGAGTTTAAAAAATAGGTAAAGAAAAATCGTGAAAATTCTCAGGAGATAAACATGTCAAAACGAATCGTCTTTTGTTCTCCCACACGAAACAACATTCTGTACAAGTCTCCATTAGATGTTGGACGTGGGTTTTTTAAACGCGGGATTTTTCAGACAAGTTGAGAGAAGAGAAATACGTGCGAGTGGTAACGCGATATAAATTCACAAACGCAAATTCGCGAAGTGTTTATTCGGTCCTCGTTTATGTCGTCAATAAACACCGTGACTTGACGTTTACGGCGTCCACGACGTAAATACCAATCACGAATCTGCGATTCGAGACGCGAACGGGCAATGAACTCTCATTTCGCTCACATCGATCGGTGCGGGTTTCATTTCGTCATTCAAGCAACGTTCGCGCGCGTGCAACGATCTGTTTTGTTTTTGATCGAAATAGCGAGCGCAAAAAAGGCGTGCGAAAATCCGATTTATAGAAGACCCGTTTTATATAAATTTTGCGTACGTGTTCCAACAGTGTGGTGATTGCGGTAATTAATAAAAGAATACTTTAATCTCGCGAGAGATAGAGAAGAGAGAGAGAGAAAGAGAGGCAAGATCGTATTAATAAATTAAACGAGAAACTGACAGAGTTGAATTATACGAGAGATTTTACGACCCGCTGGGTTTTAAAAAAAAACTCGTTCGTAAAATGACGTATGGTTTTTAAAACCGAACTAAAATCACTTAAATTCTCGATGTAAAAATATACATTTTTCTCGTTCGCCGAACAAAATGTTATTTTTATTTTAAAGCTCGAAATATACGAGATTCGATTAAATTTCGGTTCACGGATGCGTTATTTTCCTTGATCGGTTCGATTGACGAGGCTTGTAAGTTGCGAGAGACTCGAAGAAAGGTCCACATAAACAAAACAAATGGAAACCGTTGCAACGACGTGTGCGAGTCGAAACCAATATTGTTTGGCAGCAACTTTTCAGGCTCTATTTTCAAAAACAGTGCCGTAGTTCGTGAAATATATTCGCTTTGCCGCAAGGAAACGTCTCGAAACGTCTTCGTTTATTAAAAAGAAAAAAACCACAAAACGATGGAAACGACGGATAAATCAGAAAAAAAAAGAGCGACAAATTGGCTGGCGACGACATTCCGCGACTCGTTACGCGCTCGTTCCCCACGCTACATGTATCTCGTTACTCTTTCATTCTGTATAAATTTCGATCTGATGAAAGACGCGGACGAGATGCGTTTTGAAATTCACGGAGAAAAAAACACGTCTGTCATGCGAGAATTAAAGGGACGAGCGTAGTAAAGTATTGAGACAACCGGTGAGGGAGAGATTCTGAAAAGTCTTCCTTACGTTGCTCGTTAAACTTTCATTTAAAAAAATCCTTCACGTGAGCGGACTCTCGTTTCGTCCGTTCGCAGAGAGAGAGAGAGAAAAATGTCGGCGGAAAAAAGAAGGAAAATAAAATTCAGTCACGTTTAATGAGCTTCCCGTAACAAGTTTTTAAAGAGAAGTTAAATCTCTTTTAAATCTCTTTTCTAAATGCGTACCCTGAGCAATTGTGTGAAAAAAAAAACAAAATAATAATTATAAAAAAAAATTACTCATTTCTGTTAATTGGAAAAACATGTAAAATCGTCTTTCATATATGCGGAGAATATTTGAGCGAAAAGTTAAACTCCACGAGAGAAAGAGAGAGTAAAACTTGTTGAAATGCTTGACCGTTTCGCGCCCGAATAATACGCGCGCGCGCGCGCGCGGTATTTGCGTTCGAAATATCAAAAGTTCGGACAATTTCGAATGGCGAAGAAGAAGAGCACGGATGCAAAAGGATGCCGTTCGCTAACGAATTGTCTGTGAACGAGAGATTCACAGGATACTC
This sequence comes from Pseudomyrmex cubaensis, assembly GCA_014825685.1. Lineage (NCBI taxonomy): Eukaryota > Metazoa > Arthropoda > Insecta > Hymenoptera > Formicidae > Pseudomyrmex > Pseudomyrmex cubaensis. The sequence goes on along the minus strand of QVOA01008702.1, from coordinate 16,789 downwards.
TGTTATAAAGCGCGTACGTAGCGTGCCCGTAGCCATTGCCTGCGAACGTGTCTCGTTATTTCGCGTGGAATGAAGCAGTTTAAAGTTTGAACGCCTGTTGGGATCCGCGCGGGGAAAGGGCTACGCGAACGAGACAATTAAGAGCGGCGAGGATAACGTAGAAATGTGGATGGTGTTCGTAAGTTGTTTCATGATGCGTTCCAAAATTCACTCCCGCGAAGAGAACAGATTCGTTCGAATTTTCGCTCCTCCCTCCCGGAAACTCCCTTCGCAGATTAGATCAACTTTACGTGAAATCGAAAATTTCGCCGATGAACAAAGCACTTCTCACTTGTTCTCGAGGTAACAAATTAAATTTTAAATCTGTATTTTACAAAAACTAAGCGGAAAAATATAAGACCTCTATATGTTGTACAGAAGTAAATTAAATAAATAAAACGTTCTTATACGTTTAAACGCCGCGGACGGGAAAATGTAGGTTGGAGACACGTGACTTTCGTGAGGAAGCTGAGCCGAATCGATCTCGACAGAGCGACAAATTGGCTGCGGACGAGACCGGAGCTCTCCGCGTTCCAGTTTGCAGAGCAAGAGCGGCGCAGTTGCGGGAAAACGCGGTCCTGTTTCGCTTTGTAAGAAACTCGCCCGCGCACACACGCGGGTGTTCCGACTAAAAAGTAGGCTGCTCTGCGGAGAGTTCAAAGTTTGGACGGGCTTGGAAAGAGAGAAAGAGAGAAAGAAAAAAAAAAAGAATAAGAAACACCCGGAAGCGAGCGAGGTCGAAAGAACGAAGTTGAGAGTAGATGGAGAAGAGAGCGCCGCGGGCAAGAGATAGAAAAAGCGGCGAAAGAAGAGGACGAAGAAGAAGAAGAGAGTAAAAAGCTCTGTCACCGCCCTCGATGAGTCACCCTATCGATTGCTCGAGCGAGTGTAGGTAAAGAAGCCGACGGGGGTGAGCTGCGGGTTTTTACCGTGTGCCTTTCTTCTTTGCCGTCCTTACGTAAGTCTTTTCCTACGGAATATTAAGTCTCACGGACGTGGAATAACCATCCCCTTTTCGATCTTTCTCTCTCTTTCTCTTTGTTCCTTCGCGAAGGGCGCGTGCCAAGTGAACGGCGGCGGCGAAGTTCGATCGGTGGCGCGAAACAACCGTCCGGTTGTTATCGCGCCACTTTTGCTCGCCAAGAGACGTCGTTTTTCTTTCCGACGCTTGATTCTCTCGATGAATGAATAATTGACGCAAAAAAAAAATCGCTAAGTGCCTTGGCAACTTGTATTCCAAAATCAACGATCGATTCGAGGAAATATCTCCGGGATGCGACTTGAATTTTTTTAATTAGTAAATTTACAATTGAAAAAAATTGCGCTGTTCAACAAATCGAGAAAAGTGAATATAAAGTGCGTACTTTTTGTTTCGCGCAAAAATCTGCTTTTTTTTTTTTTATTCTACATATGACAGTTGCAATAAAGGGGTGAACTGTGGAACGAGGTGGTTCCCGAGCCCTTATCACGAAGTTCAAACGGTTAATCGATTTCTCAAATGCGCGCGATTATGCGAGGCGCGGAAGTTAAAGTTCTCGCTTCATCCCTTCGCGCCATCCCCCACCATAACAATGAAGTTACGGACTTGAATGTCTTTCGCACGGGAAACCATGGGAGAATGGGGTGCGAAGAACCAAGTGCCGTGTCTCGTTATGGCGAAAAAAGGCCGGGGCAATTCCGAAAGCGGTCGTTAAGCTTAACGACGTTCGCAAGATGGCGGCGGCGAGACGAGTAAGGTCAAGATTTTTCGACTTGCCGTACTTCCACAATCTCTTATTCACGCTGCAACTTTATCTCGCTATTTCACGCGAGAGAACGTTTCTAAAAAAAAAAAAAGACCGCGTTCGATTAATTAAATCCCGACTTTGTTAAAAAAAACGTATTCGCTCTCTCTTCCCTCATTCATGCGGTGATAAATTGTATAATATCATACTAAAAAAAAATAAAAAGAAAGGTAAAACAAAAGTATTTTACACGCTACAATATTTTTATCTTACGCCTTGCGTGAAGCAAACTATAAAAAAAAAAAAAAATCGAACAGCTCGTATCTCGCGCGTAAAACTGAGAGGAATGTAAGCCGACTGATAGCGAAAAGCGACGATATATCTAATTGCGATTAGACTCTTCTGACGCGGAGAGACGATAGCGCGTGTCTCAGATAAAACTCTAATTGACGAAACGAGTTTATCGGCCCGCCGCTATCGATAAGCAGGCGATGACCGTTCTTCGTTATCGAGATCAGACGGCGAAGGGGTTACGCGATCGGTCGAAGTTGTGGCGATCGGGGAAGAGGATTAGTTTCAGAGCTCGGCGGCGGCTAATGGTGCTTAGGGGGCTTGCGTGCGGCGCCGCACGTGAAACGGCGCCGGGACGTCTGAGCGCCTTCGACGTACTTGCCGGATATATACGCCGGACGAACATCGGCGGAGGAACAACCGGTTCTCCTAACGATCGGGAGGATGAGAGCGCGAAAATAAACGCGAACGTGGCTTCTTTTCTTTCTTGAAGAGGCCAAATTAAATAATCGATCGAGGACACGATGAAATTGCGTCGAATAATTTCTCTCTTCGTTCGGCGAAAAGAGTTGAAACAGGGGGTTGAAAAGGCCAATCGGATGTTCGAACGAGATCCGGCTATCTCGTGGGATTGTCGTCGCAAACGAGAGAGAAGTCATCGACACCGGCACATGTTTCTCTCACGTGTTTTCCTCGCGAACTTTCCTTTCGGCGTAATATTTCGCTCTCGGCTTTGCGCCCGCAATCATTCCGGCAAACTGACAATGAGAAACGTAACGGACGTAGTGTTTGCCGGGCGTAATTAACCGGCCTTTGTTGGCGCGCTCCGTGCATTGGGACTTCGCGTTTATCTTTTACCAGCATACTGTGACAAACAGACGCATTTCGCATTCACAACCGTGTTTCTCGACTCATAATTCTAAACCGGAGCGTTTCCGCGAGTGTAATTTACATTGAGAGAGAAAGAGAGTGAGTGAGAGAGTCGAGTACGCAGAGTGCGCGCGAATGCAATAAATTACGCGTCTTTTCGCCGTGGACACGCAAGAAGCGCCGCAAGCGTATTACAAAGTAATGCTTTCCCGTTTTGGCTGAGTTTCGCCCATAAAGATCGAGACTCGCAATCGCGATTCTCGTGGATCTTCGTGACAATGCGGGAGGCGAAAGAAGGACGTTAATGGCCGCGACAAACTATCGCGGACGAAATTTTATTCTCGTTGAGCTCGACGTTTTGATGGCGCGACGCACGCAATAAAATCTGTTCGGTAGTGAACAAACCCGAATTCGAGCCGACCGACTTGTCAGCTCGCGTCCGACTAGTCGCGCGCCGTTTCCACTTAAAACCTTACGAGCTTTATATACGCGGCGTTTAAAGCACCAGCCGTGCTTTATGGCACGTGCAAAGATGAAACGGCGCGCGCACACATGCAAAATGAATACGAATAAGTGTTCATTCAATTCGCGAGACGAAACTGTCGTTTTAACCTTTTCTGAACGAGCGGGATATCTATGTTTGAGCGTGGACGTACGTTTCCACGTTTGTACGTGTGTGCGATTTAAAATAATGAAATATGATTCCACGTGACAATTAAGTAATTGCGTTGGACACATAATTATTGGAAATAAAATACTCTCGCAATAACGTCCGATGCAATATAAAGAGCAACGAAAATTAAATTAAAAAATTATCGCCAGAAGGGTGCGTGAGTGATATTTTTGAGTTTCAACATTTTCCGGGAAAATCAAACGTGATATTTCACGGACTGTGAATTGTGTAACGCGTTGATTGTAAAATTCTCGACACGTCTCGTACTCGGTCGTCGAATATACGTCCGCGTTGGGAAATTGTCAATTTAATTAGCTGTTACAGCTAGCTCTCTCGTTTTCATACACACAAAAAGAATAATTAATTAATTCAGAATTAATTAAGATCTGCATAAATCACACTTAGTGTGATCTCACCTAAAGAGACGTCTGCTCGTCAAAAATTCATTGAGTAATTCTTTGTTTGGACCGTGACAAATGGAACTGTTCGCGACGGCTGCTCCATCAAATCCTCGACCACCCCTCTCGGGGATGGTTTTGTAAACTTGCACAAAAATAGCCGCGGGCGTGCGAGAGTGGATGTGAGAGAGAACGTACATATAGTAAAAATTGAAACACAAAAGCCAGAACTGCCCGAGCGCTGGCACAAAAGCCATCCGTCACAGTCCAACGGCTCGAATTATCGATCTGTTAGGAGGCGCACGTAGGCGCATGCAATATGTATGTTACGTGACGTATGTGTCTGTGACTCGAACAAGATGACTCGTGTTACCGTTCGTCGAGATACACCTGTGTGTACACATGTGGGATGGGGGGAAGGTTGTTCGAATATAATCGATGCAAATTAAGTCTCCCAATTCCAGACAGACCTTTGTTGCACGATGTACATGTGCGTAATGACTTCTTCGTCAATTTGGACATTTGTTTAATTGCGCATCTCTTCTGAGATTTAATTGCATGTTTTTATTCCGAGAAATTATCTCAAATAAAACACGTTTTGCAATTCTTTCTGCAAGTTTCAAAGATTCCGGAACTTTTCCACCCGATGATCACGCGGCATCCTCGTTAGATTCGCATTTAGATAAAAAAAAAAAAACCGTATCACACACCACCGAGTCAAGTTCCTATCGTCTCGGTTTTTCTCCGCGCTAACTCTTCGTGGTTACGACGATTCTGACACGTGTACTTCTTAATGATTTCTACGATCGGGGATTTCCCAGCAAGCGGTCGGAAAAAACTTCTCGAACAGCTGACCGTTCTTTCACTTCGCTTTCTGATGTTTTACGAGCAAAGTTTGTGAAAACGCGTTGAATTATCCGCCGAAGTGCGCAAGAATTTTTTTTGGTTCTCTTATAAAGTGTTACATTATCGTAACACGTACCGCAATAACTTTTTCGAGATGTGCCGGACACTTTATCGCGCGTTTTGTTTTTCTTCTATAAAATAATTATTACTAGCGTCGCTTCGGATATTTGCGAGATCGAGATTTGAACGTCAACTTTACGCAGGAGCCGTAACGTAAAGACGACGATATATATAAATCGCGCCGCAAAAATTCCGACAAATTACCGCAAGGAATCTCTATCGCAGCCGGTGTCGCGATAACTCGAGCACGCTCGGAGCTTAAGCAAGCACGGGACGACTTACGCGCTACGTGTCTCCGCGAGACGCTTTTTCGCGGCTCGGCCGAGGATAATAGCGGCCGTAATTTATTTTTATATCGAGGAACGATAAATCGCGGTTTTACGGTGCCGTTAGAGATTTTAGTGCGCCCGCCAGGAAAAGAGCGCTACGTGTCGCCGGCCGAGTCCGTGAGCTTTGCGGCCGCGCGCAATTTTCTATTTTCCGATCGTTCTTTGTTTTCCTGAGAAAACCCGGGGCTTGGCGCGCGTTCGGGCTTAAGCCCCCGGAACTCGACAAAAGACGAGATATTTTTCCAGGCGAGATGTTCCCGAAACCGCTGTCTTTCTTTCTCTCTTTTTCTCTCTCCCTTTCTCTCTACAGTGCAACGCAATGTCTGACTTTTTGCGTATATCTACTACTGTCGAGCGGCGCGCGTTACGGATTAGTCTCGAGCTTTTCACGCTTCCTAATCCTTACGTTGTCGTCTCCAGAAATCGAGCTATTCTGGCTGGCTTTCCCCCAAGAATTATCTAACTATTTTGCATTCGCAAAACGATTTTCACAGACGCGACGCGTTGAGAACGCAGATAACTAAATGTCGAATAAATTTAAGCAGTTGCATTAATCCTCGGATAAACTTCTCGTATTTTACTGAATAATCTGAAAATAAGTATTAAACAATAAACAACAACTGTTTATACAAGAAAATCGTTTTAACACTTTGTTGGAATTGGCAATTGGAAACAAAACGAAGATCGATATATCGATATGCGATATACATCGATATGCGATATATATCGATTTGCGATATATATCGATTTGCGATATATATCGATTTGCGATATATATCGATTTGCGATATATATATTGATATGCGATATTATGATGTTTGCATAGATAAATATAATATATACGTATAATACGCAAAGGATTTTATAGAATAAACAATCGAATCTTCCTAACCGCGGAAAAGTAAATTACGCGAACCGATACTCGTCGATTAGGTTAATGCGCTATCTCGGCTTACAGCGAGGTGATTTACGCTTGACGGCGGTTTCGCTCTTAGAAAACATATTGTCGCCTAAGAACTCCCATCCCACCCTTTTCCGCCACTTATCCGGGGTCTAGCGTTTTACGAGCGCCCGTTTCGCCTGCTGCGAGCTTGTCTGAGATATTTCTCTAGGAAGGTGTTTTTGACCCTCGCCACCTGCATCCCCCATCAGGTAATCCACCCCGTGTCCCGGGTCCGTCCGTCCGTCTGGCGTCTCTCCCGCGTACAACCTTAACCCCTTAATGCCCATCGAGCAGCACGTACGTCCGCTACGGCAGGCTTAGAGGTATCTCTTTCGGTATTACCGCGCACCCGTAAAAAGCGATATTGCTGCCGGTCCTGGTAAAATTTTCACCAGTCACTTTTCCCTTCCCGGTTCTTCCTCGCGGTCGCGCCTTGCGGTCTTCGACTAATCTTTTTAACTATCGGCCATCTTTTCTCGCTCGTATATGACACGAGACGACTTTTACCGAGACACATCCGTTGGACATTTATGGATAGCGGTTTTACCGCTGTCAAATTTGAAATTATTCTCATCGATTTTTCTCACACAAACTTTCTGCTCGCGTAAAAACATTCCATGCGAAGAAAATGTCGTTGGAAAAAATATCAAGAGAATTTCTTAATCCAAATAACGAAAACGGAAATAGTTGGCAGCAGCAGCAGCAGCCATGGAACTTCATATAAAGAGAGTATCCTTTTAAAGCGCTCAGGACGTCTCTGCCATGACATCCGGCTCCATTTTCTTTCCTTCCGCTTTTAGCCGTGGGAGAACCGGCGTGAAATGTATCGTTTAAAATCTTCTCAGTGAGAAAGAAAGAGAGAGAAAGATCTAGTAAGAAGATAGTTTTTCCAAAAGAAACTAATTCCCGATTAAGGAAACGTAGATTATAAAAGTTACCTAACGGCGGAAGAAAGAGCAAGTGAGATCTCGTCGAGAGCTTCTTTTCAAACGAGTTCTGACCCCCCATTAAGATAAAATACGTTCATCCGCCGAGATAAAGCCAAAATTAATTTCGAGAGAAGACAGCAGAAAGTCATCTCGATATCATAAACTTCTCTCCGCTCTGTTGTTAAATACAACAGAATCCGAAAATAGCTTTATCGCGACAGCAGATAACGGTTGATGTTAAAATCGCTGACTCAGATTATATCTGCGAAATATATACGTTTCACCGCCGAGCGGACAAAATATTACTTGCGGCGGAGCGGAATATTGATAGTAACACCCTTTACGTTATTATCTGCCGGCAGCTATGCCGCAAAACATATTGCGATCATATAACACGGACGCGAGATATGTACCAAAGTATATAATTCTCTATATATAACGGAAAGGGAGGGGAAAAGAGGAGCGAAAGTTATGAGGCAACAATAATTTCAAGGGGAGGATTCTTTCTCGGCGTCTCACACCGTGAATTTTCCAGCTGAGCTCCGAAAACGAGAACAGACGTGAATTACCTCCGAGACGAGAGGAAGGCGAGAGAGAGAAAGAGAGCGCGTGCGGCGCAACCCTTTCCGGAACTAGTTACAAGGAGATTTTCCGAGACAGGCTTCGGAAAGTTTCGCAATATATATAACGGCCTCGCGCGTATTTCTTGATATTAATTTGTCTCTTAATTGATTGTCAATCGATCGGCTGCGCAAACGCGTTCACGATAAAGTGAAGATTTACTTTGACACGCTCAACGTCGACCGTATTTTTTGTGTTTTAATTAAAAGAGCGTCTTTGTTATATACAATGGCTTAAACACTTCTCTCTCACGGTCTGCCCGTCTCGATCGAACTAAATTTCCTACGGGAATTGCGTAACATCGCGAAACACCGGGAACCACGCAAACTGCCGGGGAAGATGTAAGGGAGGTGAGAGAAGAGGAAACGAAAAGAGCGGTATTGCTTGCACCCCTTTCAGCACGGAATCCAGGTATAAGGAGATTTCCCGAGGCAGACGTCGGCTGTTGGAAGTTTCGGACGAAATATTAACGGCAATAACAGTATTTCTCGCGATATTAGCTGCCGACCGTTTCGTCCTGCCGAAGATAGCGAACTTTCCCCTCTCCCCTCGTCGTTTTTCTCGCGGCGCTCTCTTTGTTCTTCTTTTCTTCTATCGATTTCCGCGAAATCGCATCTCCCGCCGCCGTTTAATTGATCCGCGGACAATCGATTTCTCTCCGCGAGAAAACTCCGGTGAGAGTTTCGTCGGAATTGTCGGAACTTCTTGTCCGGAACACAAAGATTACCAATTTCCTCCGGGTCGCGGAGGAGTCGCGAAAGAGCTACTCCTCGGACTTTTACGACCGAGTTCCTCCGAGAGCGGTTCTTTCTTTTAACTCGAATATTCGCGTCGAATATTTTTGACGCGTTTTCGACGAGAACGTTAAGCGAATTTTGGTGGAAGAACGAAGTACAAATCTCGTAGGTAAATTTATAATAACTTTATACATTTTTCTCGGTTGTAATAATATTTACGAGCTTTTTGAAAAAGCTTTTATGCTCGATTTTACTCTGTTTCTCTGCAATTGTCTATTCAATAAAGTTGTTATTATCATTTTTTTGTTTTGAAGATCGCGTCTCCGAAATTTTTCGTTTGATGTTTAATATCTCGTTTAAACGTTTCCTTTTTGACCGTCGTGTTCTTTCATTTTCTTTTTTGCGCGTCGGTTTTCCATTATCCCTCTTTGCCGTTTCGTAATTGACTTACAGCCGTCGTTTTGGCTCGGGAAAGAAAAAGCTCTGTTTGGCCGCTCTCCATCAGCTCTCCAATACGAGGCAACGAGGCGCGCAGTTCTCGCGCGCGAATCGAAGGCCGTTTCTAATCGATCCTGCGCGCGATCTTACACACAGCCGACCGTGCCGACACACAGCCGTCTGCCAGCGAGCTGCGATAACAATTGTTTCGTCGAATATATCGTTCCCCGAAAATATACGAGAGAGCGAAAGATAACGAGCAACACTTTCCGCTTATTTCGCAGATTAGGATTAGGTAGAGAATTAACCCTTCGGCGTCGCGCAGCCTCCCTTAAATCACGCGTCGCGATAATCACAAGCACGAATACGTAAAGACCGGTGCCGTAATCAGCGTCAAATATGAAGGTAAGTGGCGTGGCAACTCTCTCAAGTCTTTATCATCAACTCGTAAAAAATTTATGCGACCTCAAAACTGACGCGCGAATGCACGCCGCACGATATTGCGAAGGACACGCGCCAACCGCTGTGTTGTTCTTACCAACGCAACAGTAGTTTCCAGTAATTTTGCGTGCAAAGTAAAATAAAATTCTCCTTCAACTTTTGTTTGTTGCCGTGTGTGTGTGGAAACGAGTGCTATTGACTATAGCGACTCGCGCATACATAAATCTTGAAACGGTCACTTCGACATTGGACGCAGAATTTTTAAAAATTCACAAAAATTCTTTAGAGAACAAAATAAAAACTGCGCTGTTTTGTTATCATTCTCAACACCGCGCTCGAATCTCGTAATATTAAATATTCGAGAGGATATTTAATTCGCAAAACGACATGTTAAAAAAAAAAAAAAAAAAATAGAATACTGCGTGCTACAACAAGACGCGGGTGAAAAAGAACCACGGACAAATAGACAAGCACTCGTAGACAACGAAAGTGGAATTACAAAAGAGCTAATCAACGCGCGCACACGTGGCCTTCAGGTCCAAGGATACTGCAACTGGCAGTTTCCCGGACTTATATGCTAAGAGAGAGGAGAAGAAAGCCTACAAGAGGAACGAAGGGGTAAAAATAGACACGATTGTATACAATGCACAGAGTAAGGTACGAGCAGGGAACAAGATAAGAGAGAAGAAGAAGACGTACAAAAACGGAGGTATCAGAACGAGAGATGCAACCGAGATCGAAGAAGAGAAAAAGAGAGGAAAAAGACGCGGAAACTGAGAGGGAGGAAAATTTTACGAGGTGGACGCGGCACTTGTCTGCGACGAGCTTGCGGGACTCCTCGTAAATTTACCTCGAGACCTCTTTCTTTCATTTCTTTTTCTTCTTCTTCATATGTGTCCTCCCATTATGCTCCTCTTTTTTTTATAATTTAGCATCAAGTCTATTAAGTTAGCCTCCCTCTCAAACACATCCGCATTAAAAAAAAAAAAAAAAATTAAATAAAGCTATAAACTAACTTAGATGTTTAAATGTTTAATTAAAAAATTTCCAGATTCACATCCTGACCGGTTAAGTTCACATCTCGATTAATCAGGACCAAACGTTCAGCAACAAATTTTCTAAACGAACAAAAGCATGTCTGGCAATGCGATTTTCGTGACGGAATGCCTCGTGTGTGGTGAAATATATATCTGCCGCGAAACGCCGATAGAATGAAGTGCTATCGTGGCGCGGCCGGCACTAATCTGGGATATTACGACAACGGGGGGTCTGTTATTAATTGCCGAAAACTTCACACACTCCAAGCGTAGTACATATATCGGGTCCGACGCGAATAGACGCCGCGGTCGATATTGTCGCCCAGGTAATTAATTATTTCTGATAAGTGCAGTTCGGCCGGGGAGAGAGAGCAAGAGTCGGCGAATCGCGCTGCACCGTGGTAATTAATTATCGCGGATTAATGTAATAGCGCGCGTTTCACGGCGGTCTCGGCCGGTTCCGAGTTCGCCCCGTTAAAGTTATATGAGAGAAGATGATCTAACGGAATGTTTTGCCTCAGAAAATCGATAAGCCAGACTCTCAGAAGTAGTTAATCAACTAATTAATGCAAAGTAATTAATTAGTCGAGATAAATTATTATACTAAAAGTCCGAGTTCGAATTACAATTACGCTTTACGTGAGTTCGGTTGCGCGCTCGTCGCAGTTGAGATTAAAATATCCGCGGAATTTGCGCTATTTATTCCCGTTCGAGGATGAGTATGAATTTTAGTCGGGGGAGGATGAGCCATAATTTGTTCGGCGATCCGCGCGCGTTATATCAGCGACGTGTGAAACACGTGCGAATCGCGCCGCGCTATTATCAATCTTCGTCGGTGAATTTCACGGAACGTCCGTTTCGTATCGGCGTCGACGAGACACGGCGAAATGGAGTCGCGACATGTCAACGTCGTCGTCGTCGTCGTCGTCGTCGTCGTTGTCGTTGCAAAGGACGAGTGCGCACGTGCGAATCCACACACAATGTCGCGAAAAGTTATTTACACGAACCTGGTGGACCCTTAGTGCAAGTTTCGCAACGCGTGAAACGTGTCTCCGCGTGAAATATGGCGGAGTCTCGGGGCACGTCATTTCTATTTTTTTTTTTTTTCTTCTCCTTCGCTCCTTCTTCGCCACCATAATTTAACATCCGCCGCGACAACGCGGCGCCGACGCGATGCCGCCGCTCGCAACGCGAACTGCACTTTTCCGTTTGTCGTTAAAGCGCCGAGAACTTGGACTAACTTTCCATCGTACGAGAACGCAATGTGCGATTCTGTTTTTTTTTTTTTCCTTTTTTTTTTTTTTAAGAAATGTCATTACAACGCAATGTCACGTGGAAAAACTACGTGGCGTGCAGCCTGTATTGTCTCGCGAGCTGTTTTTTATTTCTTCTTTCGTGACATTTTCTCATATGCATCGCGTGTACATTGCAAATATGTGCCGTGTAAGACGAGGATTGTTCAAGAAAACTTCCTCCTTTTCAGCTGTTATTTTCTGCAATTTACCGAAACGACAGCCTCTCTCGAGAAGAACTGTTTTCGCGCTTTCTAATTTTTACCTCGCACTCTATTCAAAAGTCGCTGTAATGAGATATACGGTTCAATTAAGATTTTTAACGCGCACAGAGAAGCGGAGTTTGTTTTTCCACGCATGTACGAGCGTACACTTCCGACTTGTTTTTTTTTTTTTTTTCGCAGAGCGTGTTCTTTCCGCCACGCCGAATGAAAAACGCGCGCGCGCGCGCGATAATTTTCTTGCGATAAATTATTCTTCCTTGAAAGTTTTTGTTTGCCCTCGCTGCCGCGAGAGATGCGCATCGCGAGAACGTTACAACAACGACCCGAACAACAGCCCTCGCAAGAATCATCGCAACTTTTTCGTTTTGCGCCGCGCGCGTTACTTGTTCGCATTTAAACGCGCGCTGTGTTTTCATTATGTACGTTGGCCTCTCTCTCCCGCAGTTTTACGCGCGGCCGAGTCGCGAAAAAGCACTCGACAGCGATAACGCGAGCGCGATAACAAATTGGTTTCGTCTTTCCGGCACATGTCCGTATTTGCGGAACGTATTAAAACGTTACTGTTGTAGTTTTCGCGTTTTTCGACAACGCGCGTTGTTTTCGCGATTTTCGCATTCATTTTTTTTTTTTTTTTACGAGAGATAAAAAATAAAACTCTTTCTCGCTGCCAGGTAATTCGTATTTTTTTTCACGACCTTCTCATTATTTGATTAACTCTCAGAGAACATGCCCTCCGGCCCGAGTGCCTGAGTCGTTGCTTCTGACTCGCATTCTACTGAATAATGAAAACATAGCTTCGCGTTACACAAATATGTAACGTAATAAATATACACGTTATTTTTTTTAATACATATTTATTTTGAAAAAAGAAACGCACGAGACGTTTGTTTTGCAGAATCGCAAAATAAATGCAAAACAGGTTCATCGCGAGCATATAATAATGTAATGTGCATCTTTAATATAATGTAAATATATTTCGCATCCCGTTTATGTTCACGATCGATCTTTCTTTTATTCATTTTGTGCGAATATTTATTTATTATTACATTTAAAAAAAAAAAATATGTTTAGTTATACCAACCATTATGGTTATATATAACTTGACAAACGTTCATCGGGTCTCGAGTAACCCCCCCCATCGAAAGATTAAACTTCCCTGCGAAAATAATATCGCACGTCGCACAAGTCTCTAAGTGCGAATACCTGTCAGTCAATGCAAGTCGAAACACATCTCGTAACTACGAGACATGTCGCGCTTTTTAGGATGTAGTTTCGAGAATCATCAATGTGTGAGACATCATAAGTTAAAGCTAGCTAGGAGGGATGGTGTTACACGACATTACGGAATGTCGTTGGCCCCTCGAAGCACCGATGAGACATGAAAGTATGATGTCATAAGTGACACCGGCTATAAGACACGGCGCATTTACGAGGAGGGAAAAACATCATTATCCTCACTGCTTTGCAGTTTGCAACGAAGTTTCCGAACTGAGAGAATTTCGAATGAGAAACGCGCCGTTGAAATTCAACCGAGAGCGAAGAATCGAGAGGAATTATCGTTTTTCAATGCGTCGCGAAGGAATGTAATCGACGGGATGTCCTCGAGGGGGAGGTCGTCGTCCTCCGGAAATGGACGGACGGAAGATTTAAAAAAAAAAAAAAAAGAAGAGAAGAGCAGAGAGAAGAAGGAACGAATCCTGAGAGACTCTTGAGAAACTCGTGACTAATTAGAACAATGACGGAACGCTCTCGATGAGTAAGCAGGATTTTAACGTACGGACCTTTCGATCGTTAAGAAGAAGTGTCCTCTCTTACCCCGGCCTCTCGTACCTCCCTCGACTAATCTTCCATTCTTGAAACGCGCCACCGAAGGACGATGCTATCTTCAGAGGCCAGGAACCCGGAGGACATCGTCAAGGTCGCCGTATTGAACGTCGGATTCGTTTCAGCCAGACGCGATTCAAAGCGCGACGCATATATCCGGGAGCAATTACGAAGTGAAACTTTTATCATTAGGACGAAGATGCGCAACATCCTCTCGCGCAACTTTTGATATAATTAGCTAAGTGCGCGCGCGCTGCAGCTTCCCCCGAGATTTAATTTGCGAAATAAGTTCACCGAGAGAGAGAGAGAGGGAGAAAGGAAAAAAGACAATCAACAAGTATCAACTGCATATAACTCCGCCAAGATTTATTAAGATTGTTTTACGAGAATTTCGTAAACTTCCTTCCCTCGACCAATTTCCGCACTGTCCGTTTGACGGTTTCAGGTTTTCACGTGTCGTCAGCTCAGCTCGCCTCAGCGAAAACGAAGAAGCGACGTGATTTATACACCGCGATTTGTAACCGCGGCGCATTTCTCACACGTCCGAGATTATTACATTCCGCGCGTCGAGTCAAAGACAATTAAAAGTGGAAATTCGTTATTTTTTCGCTGGAAGAATTTTTTACTCGTTCAAAAAAACAAAAAAAAAACAACAAGAACAACCACACATTTTCCAGCGTACGCGCGTAATGTATTATCGCGCTGAAAAATTCTACGCCGGCGATCGCGGCGGCGGCAACGCAGTGTCTTATTTCCCTCCCGTGTAATAACCGAGTCGCTATCATATCTCCAAGCAAGAGATGCATGTCCGCTATTTTTGAATTTAAAGTGCAACTTAGTGTCTCTCTCTTGTGATGTATCTCGGTGAAACTAAAGATAACAGCGACGGCTCGGCTTGCAGCCGCGCCTTTTTTCGCGCCGCTATAATACTCCCCGCCGTGAATTTACGCAGTCTGAAAACTCCCGCGTACTTTCTGGAATAATAAGATCCTTAATTATTGCAAAATTCTCCCGTTTATCTTACTTATATAACGCGAAAAGATACGCGCGCGACACAGTGAAAATATTAAATGATATTCTTTTTTTCTTTTGACGTTACACGTCAAGAGGAGAGAGAGAGAGAGAGAGATCTGATTTAAACGGCGCACGGATAGTAATAAAATACTCGGGAAGGAAGTTTATTCAAAGATAGCGACGCGCTCTGAGAGAGTATCACGTTGCCACACGGAAGGCCGGGAGTATTGCGGTGGCGCAACGTATACATGAATAATTTAATGACACGATAACGGAGTGTCGCGTGCTAATTTAGGGTCGCGTTTCTACCTAATAATTCATATAGTTAACGATATATCAGCGCGCTCGCGCGCGCGCGAGTTGTGTCCCGCGCGGGGCGAGATACCGCAGGGGAATATTTTCTAACATCAAACACGACATATCGTGCTAATTAATAGGTTAAGAAGAAAAAAATACGGTCCCTCATACGCGTTGCGTGTGCTCCAACGATATGGATTGTATATTAATCAAAATTTCAAAAACTAAGCTGATAAAAACGTACGTACCAACACAAACTTTTATACATATATTCTACAAATTTGTCACCCCGAATCCCTTTCGTCGCTACGAGCCGGAAAAATAATAGCCGGACGAGCGAACAAAACCGGAATCGAATTTTAATAACCCGACCGAGTCGATATACATGCGACAATAATTCGCGCAATTGCCAATAAAACGGATCGCCGAGTAAACAGGGACGAAGTGCGCCGAGAGATAGATAATGCATTGGAATTATTCAACGTCGGAGAGGGAGAGAGATAATTCCGCGTTTCGCGAAGCGTATTACAGGATCGTTTCGTCGCCGAGTTTATATCGGCAATATTTGTCACCGGCCGCGCCGAGAGATGCACCCTCCGACCTTACTTACCGTCTTTGTATAGTGTATATATAAGGTGTATGTACCTAAGCCGGTATCGTAATTATGGCGAGTTATGGGACATAAAGCGCGCGCGCGGAGGGGTTGGAAAAGACGAGAGAGTGGCGAAGGAAGTAAGCGGGGAGAGAGAGAGGAACTCTCCGGATCTTGCTTACAGCTTGGCGCGGCTTGAAACGGCTTTTGTGCTCGCTCCGTTTAAGCCGAAGGTCATAGAGAGACGCGCGATTCTCGCCGTATGTGCGAACGTTATCGGGTGCGAACGAAAGAGACACATTTGTGACTTTTTAAAAGGAACTTTTTGAAAAGGTTTTAAAATAAGACAAGTTTTTGTAAATTCAATAAATTGCTTGCTATTTATAATAACTGGAGAAAGAGCGCGTACAAAAACGTCATAAAAGCGCGTTTATTATTCTCAAAGCGCTTCCGATGTGTGATAATTGCCCCTTCAACCACTCGCGGTTGAACCTTCCTGACATTTTGATAAATGTCAATTTATACACTTTTACACAGAGAGCGGCGATCGAACGAAAATGTTAAAAACCGCCATTCGCGGCAAATGAACATCGCGAAAAAAAAAAGAAAAATAAAATACTAGCATTCTTTCCGCTGTGTTTCTCTCTCTCTCTCTCTTTTTGATATAGTGAGTATACATACTGACGTGTATTTTTCTGCTCCGTATCTAAGCTTCTTTTACTGCCGCTTTTTGGCCTTCGGGCCCTTGTTTTTTGCAGCAGGTGATCTGGCTAAAGCTTTTGCTTGTTTATTGCCAATTTGTGTGCTGCTTCTGGACCGTGAGGGAATTTCTGTGACATAATTTACTTCGAGTGTGTGCGCTGATCTTTCTGGAAGCTTACAACGGCTGTTACGAATCGCTGCCACGTGCGCTTGCGCTCCTTGGAGTGGGAGGCTGAGGCCGGATTGTAGCGGGAGGCGGAGATAACGTCTTAGGGCCTGTTTTCCGAGAATGCATGCGCGGGAGGCCCCCTCTTCTGGTGCGATCGGACTGGATGATAGCTTTCGGGAGGATGGCGGATTTCCACGGCAGCACTCGTCTTCGTCTCTGCATACTGCGGTGATTTCTGG